>PUFA01000196.1:2887500-3020354 GCA_003508835.1 Eonycteris spelaea
GGCCATTATAATACTATTGACTAAATTCTCTATGCTATATTCTAAGTCCCTGTGACTATTTTGTAATTAAAAATTTGTACTTCTTCATCCCTTTGCCTTTTTCTCTCAGCCCCACAACTCTCCTCTGCTCTGACAGTCACCAGATTGTCCTCTGTATCTGTGAGTCTATTTTCGGTTAGTTTGTTCCTTTTGTTCCTTAGATTCCACATATAAGTGAAATCATGTGGTATTTTTCTTTCTCTGACTTATTTCACTCAGTGTAAACCCCCTAGGTCCATCCATGTTGTTGCAAATGGTAGGATTTTATTTTTAATGTCTGGGTAATATTTTATTGTACATATGAACCATAATTTCTTTATCCAATCGATGGGAACTTAGGTTGCTTCCATGTCTTGGCTATTGTGAATAGCGCTGCCCTGAACATATAGGGTGCATAGATCTTTACAAACTAGCGTTTTGGTTTTCTTTGGATAAATACCCAGAAGTGTAATTGCTGGGTCCCGCTTTGTTTTTCCGTTGATTTTTTTTCCTGCACCAATATGTCTATCTCCTTCACTGTGATCTTGCTGTCAATACAGATTTGAATCATTCTTTTTAAACTTCAATTTTATGTCATTCAATCTTCACAAACCTCATTTTTGGCCTGGCTCAAATTCTAGAGCACCAAATTAGCCTGGTTTGTGTCTCCTGGCCCTGACCTTGAATGGGAGATTGGAAGAGGGCAGGGTGACCAGTGCTACAACAGTAGGGCACACTGGGGTCACTGTCACACGCTGGTATATTTAATCCTGCTACTTGGTTTCTTAACGTACAGATTGCTGGGTGATTCTTACAACTACTATAGCTGTCTGTTTTGCAGCCAATGCATGTGTGTCTCAGGTCTCACGCGCTTGCAGAGATGGCTCAAACTGAGTATTTTGTGTTTTAAAAACAGGACCTTCCACTCAATTATATCAATAGCATGACCTTCCATGTAGCTGTCTCTGCCCCTTTTGAATAACTGTGACATCGAGTACAGCTGCAAAATCACCTCTTCCGTGAAACGTAACATGAACATGGGGGTGATATCCACCATCCTCACTCAAGAGAACGGGATTATCAGGGCATGTACTTCAGGCTGGGAATCCTGGGGTTCAGTTTTGAATTCTGCCTAACGTGGTTAGGACGTGATAACCGTATATGGCAGTGTCCCCCAGCAGGAAGCCTTTCTAAATTCCTTCAGTCTTTCTGTTTTTGTAACTTGTTAAAAACATGACATCGAAATTGGGTGAGAGAAAATTCTGGCTTGCCCTCCTTTCAGTATGGCAATGCTGGCTTTTTGTTTTCACTTGGCTGTGCGGGCTAGGTGGGCTTGCTGTCACATTGCAGCAGGATGGCCAGGAAATAGAGGCAGCATGATCGGCATCCTCCAGCTGCTCTTTCAGTTCCCTGGTACTTCCTCCTTGTATGTTTAGACACTTAACAATTATTCCATTAATATATGCGATCAAATTAGACAGGTATAAGAATGATGAGCATAAATGAGTATAAAGAAAGTAAAAACGTTCCTTAACCACCATGCCACCCATACTGTTAATATTTTGCTTTAGAGCTTTCCAGACTCTCTTCATGCATATTTTAACATCTGCACTGTTTTAATAAAAACACTTCACAGTGTGTTTTCTAACTAGCTTTGTAAAAATACTCAGCAAATGTAATCATTATACTCTCATGTCAATAAATTCCTTCTGCATGATTTTCCCCACTTTCATAGAATGTTAAAGCAGTAGCAACAGGCCTAGGGGTGATGGAGGGGTAGCCCTTTAAGAAATAAACCAAAGAAACTCATTTAAACATACTTTTGGGTAGTTGTCCAGAGCTGCTTCTGAGAAACCTCAGATGGCTTTAAAAGTGTCTTTGCTTTTTACCTACAGAAGGCAGTCTAAAGAATTACTGCAAACATTTAAAATGAGGGCTGTATGGAGGGTCAGAAATAGTTCCCAGACTCACTTGTTGAGATTGTCCATGAACATGTCAGAGCCATTTTCTTGAAAAAAGGCAAATGTAGGATTTATCAAAAGAAGAAAAGAGAAAGGAGAGAAACCCCACAGTCAGTCTTGAAACAATGAGTCTTTTTTCCCCTGGGTAAGCTGCTTGGCTGGAGGCTGTTACAAATATGTCTGGGGTCTGCAATGGGTGGGCAAGCCCAGCCCATCAGGAAATGATTTAGTCATTTCTGGTTTCTCCAGAAAACCCGTGAGCACTCAGCTGTGAGGCATGTTGTAACTCTGTAATGCCTGCAAAATTCGGATTGTGTCAGCACACATTTCCTCTTTACACTTCTTCAGAAATTACATGTAACTTTTTGTTTTTCACTCAAGTCACCAACCAAAGCAAGAGAACAGTGTGAATGAAAAAGGGGCTATGCAATGAAACTGACAAGCCCGGGGGGCCACAGAGCAGGCCTGATAAACTCAGTGACCAAAAGTAACCACAGAGGTCAGGCTGATCACAAATTCCTAAGTGGGCAGGTAGTCACGTTTTAGGCTTGTGGCTTCCTTCGCAAAGGTGCGTCTTTACATTGAGTGAGTTCTGTCCATTGTCCTTATGTATCAGGATAAGAAACCTTCGAAATGTAAGAGCGATTTTTCTTTCTTACCTCTGGAAGGCACAACTGCTGGCGCCGGAGCACAGACTTCCGAAGACTCCATTGTTATCTTGTTCCCCATCTCTATGTGCTGTAAATGCTAATTATTAACAATCCTGTACTCACCGTGTAAAAGAAGCATGTGTTTCACTATTTTGCTTTTTATCTTATCTTGGAGATCGCCCCACATCACTTTCTCTCAACACTTAATCTACCATGAATGGATAGCATGTACCTCCCATCTCCTTTGATTTTAATGTATAAAATAAACTGCAGAACTGTCATTTTCCAGAGCATTTGAGATTTTGCTCCCCAGCATATGTTGTCAGTTTGGCTTAAATAAACTCATAGAAATTCCCCATGGGTTTGGATGTTTCTTATGTAGACAAAGAATTCATCAGTTTCTTTTATTTCTTACAGACAAAAATTTCCAATTGTTTATGGCTAGTATGTAGAAAAACTATTTCAGCTTATTGATCTTGTATCTTGCAATGTTGCTAAATTTTATCAGTTCTAGTAGTTTATTTTGTAGATTCCATTGGATTTCCCTCACACATATCATGTCATTGTGAGTAATGAACATTTTACTTTTTCTTTACCAATCTGGATGCCTTTAATTACTTTTCTCACCTTGTTGCACTGGCCAGAATCTCTAGTACAACATTGACTAGAAGTGCTGAGAGTGGACATCCTGAGTGGATACCCTTGCTCCTGATCCTTGGGGGAAAGTTTTCAGTCTTTCGCCATTGAGAGTGATGGTAATCCTTCACAGTGCTGAGAAAGTCACTTCTATCCCTACTTTGCTGAGAGTTTTTTTTCTTTTTATCTTTTTCCTTTACGTCTACTGGGATGATCATATAGTTCTTTTTAGTTCGTTGATCTGGTGAATTACATTGATTGATTTTTCAAATGTTGACCTGGCCTTGAGCAGTAGCTGAAATCATCTGGTCACTATTGGTTTTCTTTTTAACTGTGTGGCTTTCCCTGTGTGTTAGCTCCTGTGTCCCTAGACCATGCAGAGAATGCTGCTCTGTAACCTAGCCCCAAAATCCCCAGCTTTACTGAGGTATGATAGACAAGTAAAAGTTGTATATATTTAATATGTACAATGTGATGTTTTGATATCATATACATTGTGAAGTAATCACCACAATCAAGCTAATTAACACCTCCATAACCTCACATAGTTACTTGTGTGTGTATGTGTGTGTGTGTGTGGTGAGAACACTTAAGATCTAGTATCTTTGGAAACTTCAAGTATACAATACGGTATTATTATCTATATTCACCATGCTATACATTAGGTATCAGGGATTTATTCATCTTATATACTGAAAATTTGCATCCTTTGACCAATCTCTCTTCATTTACCTCACCCCCAGCACCTGACAATCACCGTTCCACTCTGCTTCTATGAGTTGACTTTTTTAGATTCCACATATAAGTGAAATCTACAGTATTTGTCTCTTCTGTCTGGCTTATTTCACTTAGCATAATGTCCTCCAGTTTCATCCGTGTTGTTGTAAATAGCAAGACTTTTTATTTTAAAAGGCTTAATAATATTCCTATCTATTATCTGTCTACCTATCTATCATCATCATCATCTAGATATCTATCATCTATCTATATTACCTTTTCTTTATCCATTCATCTAGGTTGCTCACACGTCTTGGCTATTGTGAATAATGCTGCAATGAACTTTGGGGTGCAGTTATCTCTTTGAGATATTGATTATATTTCTTTTGGGTCTTTACCCAGATGTGAGGTTGCTGGATCATATATAAGCCAGTTTTCAGGCAGAGGAGTAGGGCAGCAAAAAGAGTTAGGCAGCACACATGTTGGGTGATGAGTGAATCATCCAACACAGCTCTCACTATGGTTGCCAGCGACCTCTATGCTGCTAAAGCCATGAGCACTTTTCAGTCCTTCTTTTTCTGAAGCATCAGTACCCTAGACATGAACTATGAAAACATCTGGTTTCCTTCCTCCTCCCAAGCCTGTGTCTGACTCTCCTCCTCATCCTCCATTTGCAGGGCCTGGGTGGCTGCTTTTCTTATGCCCACTCTCTTCCTAGGTCAATTCACCCACTGCCATGGTTGTGACAAGAAAAAAATTCTTATATGTTCTAAATTAAATCACAGTGGGCCAGGAGTGAGATAAAGAGATAGAGCAGTTAGCCTGTTTGTAGCTGGGTTTCTGCTGATAAAAGACAGGGGACATTCGAAATGTATGCTGGAGTGAGGAATCAACCCACTGGATGGGCTGGCCATCCTGCCTGTGTGTGAACTTTCAGAGCTGTTGCCTGTAACCAATCAAAAGTAATAAGTATTTTTCCCTTCAGACTCTGCACCTGTCCTAGAACTGCCCTCCCCTGCTTCACCTTATTCCACCTCCTCCTTGTCTGTAGCCAATGCAAATTTTCCCAAATATCTTTTGTCTTTCTTCCCCCTACTTGACGTATAAAAGAGCCCATCAGGCCAGGACAGTGGACATGGCTCCTTTTCCACCTGCATGCCACAGGACCTGGTCCTTTATGGCCAAGGATCCCTCTTTAAAAATGCTTTCTGCCATGGAAGGTAAGCTTTTGTTTAACTGTAGCAAATGCGATCAACTCCTCTGGTTTTTATCTTCAGCTCAGGTCTCTCACCTGGCTTTCTCTTTCATTTCCACTTAATAAAACAAACAAACAAAACAAACAAACAAACAAACAAACAAAAAGTCTCTCAGGGTCCACAGGCTCCAGCTCCAGCCCCGATCCCCCTTGTGTTTGCCTCTCAGGAACAGTGTTTGCATGCTCCTGGCTTTTCAGCGCGCATGCTCCTCAGGCAGCTGCAGACACCGCCACTGCCGCTATCATCTCTCCCCCGGAGAGCGGTCGTACCTTCTGGTTAGGACCCCATGTCCCCTCAAGCCAGCACTTCAGAAAAAAGTCCCTTTTCTTCGATGCTCACTCCATTAACAAAGCTCAAAAGGATGCGTGGGCAAAGCCCAGAATTTGCCGTGAGAAATAAAAGAGTAGACACTCGAGATGTGTGCTAGGCAACAAGGGGAAACCAGAAGGTATAGGTGAGCACCCAGCGCCTCGCATCCTCTCACCTGGACAGCTGCGGGCCAGTGTGTGGACACTTAATGCCTTCAAACCTAGTGGGTAATTTCCTGTCACAAACACATCTTTCGAAAGACACAGCCAGCCATTTAGATAAAAGTATTCTTAGTTATGCTCAAAGTATAGTTATGCCCAAATCACGCAGCCTCTGCAGCCACAACTTGCGGGCTTTAACTATTTCTGCGGGTTTTACCCGATTCTGTTGCTGTCAGGTGGAAGGCGCGCCGGGCTGTTTAGCGCCCTCTCCTGCCAACAGGAGGTGGTTGCAACCTTGGCAGTGACGTCTCACCCAGATAACAGGCAGGAGGGTTCACTTACTCAGGGTGTAGCAAATAACAATCACTGGGTCTGTGAACCTGAATGGGAAAAAAATAACAGAACTTATACTTTTTAAAATCACTTTTAACAGAGACTGAGTCTTTCCTTTCATTATGAATACAAGAGACAAATCCCAGCAGAACCTGTTACTTCATGGCCAATAGAACCGACAGTTGTTTTTATAGCACATCATAGTTGTAGACAATTTTGACTGCCATTTTTGTTCCATTGTCCTTAAAAATTATGGTAATGATTTAGGCAGGCTGTTAGATCTGGTTATGAAGTGTTAATAAAACAGTACATTGATTGTGATATTGCAAACTGATTTATAAAAAAAAAATTGTAACTATTCAATCGATTAGATTCTTTTTTAATCTTACGTATTTTGTACTTATAAAAACATTATTCTGAGAAGAGGATGATCACTTTCACCAGACCATCCAAGAGGTCCATGGTCCCAAAAGGGTTGAGACTCTTGGAAAAAGTCCAAGAGAGGTGTAGGCCATGGCGGAAACACAGTGCCCCTTTGATAAAGAGGCAAGTGGCTTTCAGAGAACCGGACGGCCCAGATCCCAGGGTGGTCAGCGAGAGCTGGACTGAGCAGAACCTTGCACTTGTAAAATAAGAAGGGGGTGCTGGTGGCCTCTGCCAAGGCACGTTTGGGTGGAAATTGAGATGCCATCTGGGGCTAATCAGGGCCAGAGTTGAGTCTACCTTTGCAAGGAATGTTCCCAGCCAAGACTGAGGACTGGTTATGGTTTGCTTGTTGAATGAATGAAGGATTATCACCAACCACACCTTTACTTTTTATTCATTGATTTATTCAACAAACATTTATGTAAATAATATTCCTGTCTAAGGCAGAAGGTCCCACGTACTTGGGCAGCCTAACTCCAGGTCCAGGTGCATTCCTGTACCTGAGCTCACCTATACCTGCCTAGTGGTGGTGGAGGAATTGAGAAGGATGAAGAAGCATAAAAGCCACAGGTTCAGGATAAGGCCTGATATGTAATTTACATAATTTACAGGGCACAAAGAAAATAAAAACACAGGAACTTTGTTCAAAGGAGTGCTATTCAATATTGTTCTAAATGAAGAAAATTTTAAAATGTAACTTATTAGCATGAATTTTCTGTTCATTTTTATATTGTGCAATGGCAGTTTTAAATGCAAATATAAGAACATTTCACTCATATATGGAATCTCCAAAATCCTACAATTCTCATCTGGTAGTTCATATATGTATAACGATTTCTTTCTTTGCATAATGGTAGAAACGCTGCACAAAACGAACTCAACTGTTTTTATTTCATGTCTTGATACACACTTATCCTACTGACATTTTCTACTCCCTGCTTACTGACCAGTAAGAAAGGACCAAAGGGCAGAGGAAAGATGGGTGCTCTATTTTTCTCTTTCCTTGTCCATCATTATTTTCAGTGTAAGAGGTTGGCTAAGGCAGGAAAGCACTAGGAGTAAGGAAGGACATGATAGGGTTCCTTCATCACTGGAAGTGAGTTCTGGTTCTGGCAGAAAGCATGGCCTCTTGGTCAGCACACTGCCCCCTGACCTTGTCCTACGTTAACAGCTTACCTCTTACTCACTTTGAGTCTTGCTGAACTTCCACACATCATGGGCCCACTGGAATTCTGGGCCCGTGGGCATCACTGATGCTATGCAGGTAGGGTGGCAAAGAACAGGGGACATGCATACTGCACAATATTGAGTGTATGTCTTCTGCTCACAAGCATGTTTTATTGTCCCATCGGACTTCAAAGATGAAATTATTAAAAAAAATTTCAAGACAGCAGAGCCTTAAACCCAGCCATTCCCTTGTCGGTCCTGGCCTTGGGAGCCTGTGGCTAGTGCCGAGCTACCTCTGGCACTGGAAAAGGGGGCAGTGCTAGGCTGCATGCCGCTGTGGACTGAAAGTTGGTGTCCTCCAACACATAAATTCATATCTTAATCCCCCACATGATGGTAACATTCTGACACTAATGTGATGTGTGGCTTTTTCCTCACACCAAACAATTCTCCATTATCAGCTGGGCATCCTACAATTCAACTCAACTTTGACACTGTCTACCTGGAGATAGTGTCTGATCCCACAAGTTAAGGGCTCAGTCCCACAAGCCTGCCCCACTTCAGATGCCAACCACAAGTTCAGATTGTTATCTGCATTTCTGACCATTTAGTTGTAAATCCAAGTTTTACACGACCCTCTCCTTGGGTTCAATTAATTGGCTACAGTGGCTTACAGAACTCAGGAAATCCATTTACTCACTAGATTACTGGTTTATTATAAAAGATATTAAAGAATATGAATCTACAGCCAGATGAAGAGTTGCATAGGGTGAGGTATGGGAAAGAGCCCGCAGCTACCATGCCATCTCTGAGAGCATCACTATTCTCAAATCTTCATGTTATTCACCAACTTAGAAGCTCTCTGAGCCTAATTTTGGGGGTTTTTGTAGGCGAGATTGATGAAATCATTGGCCATTGGCGATTGATTCACCCTCTCTTCAAAAGTTGTGGAAACCAGCCCCTAACTTTAGGTACTTAGGGATTTTCTAAAAGTTATCTTATTAACATAACAAAAGACACCTTGATCTCCCTCATCACTTGGGAAATTCCATGGGTTTTAGGAGCTCTGTGCCTGGAACAGGGATGAAGACCAAATATATGTTGCTTCCTATAAATCCTAATATCACAGGAACGCACACCACTAGGACCTGCGGGATTTCTTTCAATGAGAGGGTGTTAGAAAGAAGGAACTTCAGGGTTGGGGTTTTAGTTGGTTGATTCGTATGTGGGGGGTCTAAGAAAGTGAAGTTTACTCTGTATTGGATATGCTCAGAAGGCAAGGGCAATTCTGATTGGATATCCCAATAAATCTTATCTACAAGGAGAAGCACTAGGTGAAGATAAAAATTGTAATTGTCAAAGAAGCAGCAGTCACTCGTTTTGGCCAACAGAGGGGGTGTTTGGTATTTTGTGGGTGGCACAGGGACCTCATTTTTTTGTCCATGCTTAGACCAGCTCATTCTAAAGTTGACATAGAAATGCAATGCAACTAGATTAGCCAAAAACAATTTTGAAAAAGGACAAAGTTGAGGACTACCTGATTTCAAAAAATTTCATAAAGCTACAGTAACCAAGATGGCAGGTGTTGGCCTAAGGATAGACATAGAGATCAATGGAATAGAAAGTGCAAAACAGACCTCACATTTATGGTCAATTGATTTTTTCTCTTCATGTTTTAATATATATTTTTATTGAAGTAGAACACACCATGAACACACGGATGAAACCACATCTCAGATCAACAAGTAGAACATCACCAGAACCCCAGAAGCCTCTCTTGTGTTTCCTCCCATCCAAAAATGGGAGAAGCTGGGCTGGGAGTGATGTAAGTCACCCAATCCAAAATTGCCCAAATGGAGAATGTGCCAAGAGATAGGTTGAAAAAAGTGAAATGTGCATGTCGTAGAAATGAAATGGTGATGCATAAAACGATCTAGTTTATGATGGAAATAAGCACGCCAACTCAATGGTGTGTGTGCATGAAGTGCCCGAGCATGTTGGTGTTTTTGTGTGCGATGTGCCGAGTATTGGTGCTTGGGTGGGTGGGTGGTGGGGAGGCAGTTTCTCCTTTTATTTCCTATTTATCTGTCTTTTTAAATAACAAAAGTTTTTGTTTATGAGTACTCAGGATTGCAGAACAGTTGCAGTTCAGTGAGCACGTGCGACTCCCGGGCAGCGCCACCTGGGGCGGTGCCAGTCCTCCACACAGTGCCATGGTGACCTCAGGCAAGATGGGAATCACCCGGAAGTCCAAAGTTCCTGCTCCGTCCTGCGGACGATGGTCGTGCCTTCCTCACGGGGTGGTGGGGACAGTTGGAGGAATGAATAGATGTGCGAAGCACGCGTATCAGGGATGTGGAAAGCCTTCTAGAATCAGCAGGTGCGCCGGGCCAGGCTGTTGGAGGCCCAGGGCAGGAAGGGAAGGAGAGCTAGAAGGACCCTGCTCTACAGCGCCGAAGGTCAGAGGGGCCGGGGGATGAGCGATAGTGGGAAGACACGATATGCAGCCCAGTGAGGATGGAGAGCGCAGTGATGGAAGGGGCCGGGGACGACATCTAAGCTCTGACCAGCGGAAGTACCGGGAGGGGCAGGACAGCAGAAGAAGGCAAAAAGTGGACAGATGTGCTGAGGGTCCTTGGCGGCCAGACCAGAGAGAGTAGTGGGTACTGAAGTTCTAATGTATTATTAACAACGATGACACTAAGGAAAAATGCAAGTGCTTTTCCTGCAGCCTAGGCTCCTGTTTCTCTCTGAGTTGATAGAGCACGTGAAAGGCTGGTGGCCCCGAGCCCCCACTCTTTAAGCTCTTTGGGGACCGGTCAAAGATGCTTGAGATCACCTGGGTTTCTTCTGAAATGGCTCCTCAGGCCTCTGGCTCCTCGCACCCCTTCTGCATCCCGTGTTTCCTTCTAGGGCTTATTAATGCAAAAGTTTCTAACAAGCGAGCTGCCGTGGGAGACGCGCGTCCTTCCGGAACCGGAACTGTAATGGGTCCCTGGTTTGCTCCCTCAAGCCAGCTGGTCGGCTGCTCCTGGTGGGAGAGGCTCGGAGCATCTGGTGGGCTGCAACCAGGTGTCCGTGTTACAGGGGCAGGAACTGCCCCTTTCTGCTGTCCCTTCCTCTGCTGAACAACTGTCCCCTGGCTACCCAAATCATCCTCTTTCAGGG
Source organism: Eonycteris spelaea (assembly GCA_003508835.1). NCBI lineage: Eukaryota > Metazoa > Chordata > Mammalia > Chiroptera > Pteropodidae > Eonycteris > Eonycteris spelaea. Next base: position 2,898,303 of record PUFA01000196.1, read on the forward strand.
CTGGTCTGGGGATGGCCATGGTGCGTTCATTGGTTCCTCCAACTTCACTGAATGTAAATACCTTATCTCGGGCAGGACAAAGCAGATGCCAAAAGACGGACAGAGAGGTGCCGAGGGAATTGGGGCGATGATGGTAGTGACATTTTCCACCTGGTGACTCAGCTTTCTGGAGAATGTTTCAGACTAGCTCCTCATGTACCCACTTCATTTGACCTGGAGATGGGCTCTGTGCTCAGGGGCCCTGCGGTTTCTCTTGAACCCCCGCCATCCTGTGGACCTGAGAGGGCTGAAGTCTTCTGTGAAAGAATCTAGCTCAGTAGAGAGGTGACACCCAGCCTGGAGGGGAGTTTTGGAGGCTTCACAGGCAGCCTTCTATGTCAGACCCAACCCCTCACCCCACCCAGGAACCAGTTTGGCTTGACCTCTGCCCATTTGGATATCCTGTGGATCTAGTCCCAGGAATGCCTGGACCTGAGAGGCCGTGGGGACCTGTCCTGAGCATGGAGTGTGGGGACATGAGCCAGTCATGTCCGTCTCTGAGCCTGTTACCACAATTGTAAAATGAGAGGATGGAACGAGGTGATCTCTAAAGGTTCCATCTGTCTCTGAAACCCTCCGTCATCAGGCATTTGTGCTGTTTCCAATGTCCCTGCTGAATGTCTTGCCCATCACCTAGGTGAGTTTAGGCCAAGATACAGAGTCTGTTCTCTGGACTGCCCTGAGTACAGTTGGAGGTTGCTCCCGTGACACATGGGGAGGTGTCTGACCCCAAACACTCCTCAAGTACCCCTCCCAGCATTGTTCTCCTTCCTATCTATTTGACCCCTGAGCGGTAGCCTGGGCCTGGGACAAGCAGGAGTTCAGAGAGGAGCTGTCTGGCATCAGAGCTTTCCAAACACTGGCTCCAGTGCTCTAAGTTATGACAAAGCTGGCCATTGTCTGAGAAGGACCCAGACAAGTGTCCCTGAAACAGGAAGGGCCTGGGGAGACTGTACCCCATCCACTACCATCAGAACAGAATCTAGGTCGGTTTGCCAGAAAAGTCCTTCTCATCAGCCAGTTCTTGAAGGCAAGAATTCCAGAAGCAAAAGTGCAGATGAATGGGGTAAAGTGCCACGGTGGGCAGAAAGGGGCTCAGAGGTTATGTTTCAAATGCCACAGTGGCCCCTGCCTCCAGTTTTCACAAGCTGGGTTAACCATGGACCACCTCCTTCCTCAGTCTCCTGGGATTTCTTATCTAGTCCTGTCTGGACTGCTTTTCTTCTTGATCATCTGCTCCCAGTCTCTGATTCAAAACACAGGTTTGGGACACCAGCCCAGAGCTAACCAGACTTTCCAGTTCATGTCTATTTAGGACTGACCTAGACAAGGCCCTTCTCTAGTCTTTAAATTTTTTCATTTCATTAAATTCAATGATTTATTCTCTGGTTGCCCATGGCCCACTCACTTCCTTCCCCATTGCCAATGTGTTAACAGGTCTGTCTACCGGCCCAGCGCACCTGGGTTCGGAACATGTGAGAAAGGCTTTGCGCCTTCAATCTCATCACATTTCCCTTTTCCCTTGTCTGTGTCTTCCAGTTCATCCACACCATCTGCAGTGATGCTGAATGTCCTGGCCCCATGCACCTTGGAGGATTTCTGGGAGTCATGTACCCAGGAGAGAGCTTGCCAGGTGTCAGCTGCACTCTCTCCTCATGCCCTAGCCCATGCTTATTCTTTCAGACCTGACTTTCCAACATCTGGTCCCAGCCCACTGCTCCAGCCAGTTGTGTCTTCCAAACGTTTACAACCTCAGCCAACTGGCCGCTCACCTCTGGCCTCACCATTCCCTTCACCACTTCCTTTTCCTTCTGGAGTGCTGCTTCCCCTTCTGCCCCTCATGGGGGTTTGGCCAAAGCCTTTGTCAGCTCCCCTCACACCATCCCCATCCTGCAGTTGTCTTCCTGGGGTGGTGACTGTGAGATGCTGAGGGCAACGATGATATTCACTTTATTTGTTATTTGGTATATGAAGGGTTGTGTGTGACCCTCAGGTACTAGCTCAGACCACACACCAAGAGAACCAAATAAATGGAACTTTTCTGGATGGCTTTATAGGTGGGGGCTGCTGGGAGTGAATTTGCCTGCTCCACAGAGAGGCCCAATTGTCTGCCCAAGTGGTCTAGGTGTAGGTCCCTAGCCCTGTGGACCTCTGACAGCTACCACAGTGGATCTTCAGGAGAACAATGGCTGATGGGTAGAGAGAGGAGAGCCTCAGCCCATTGGGACACCCTCAGCAGCCTTTGGGAGCTTCCGCATACCAGCCCTTCCTTGTCAGCTCACCCTGGCCAGGCTCTGGTCTGGCGTTTGAGGTTTGCGTAATTATGACACATTCTCTCTGTCTACTCATGTGTCTCTCTTCTCTCCACAGTGCCCATCCCACATAGCTCCACCATACCTATCTCACCAGCGTGCCTTTGTTCAGATAACTAACAATGGTGAGACTAACACCTGGTCGTGCTGAGTGTGAGTCCTGCGCTACACCGATGTTACTCATTTTACTGTCACAGCAGCATTCTGAGACAGGTACTACTCTTAACCCCATTTCCAGATGAGGACACAGAGGCTCAGAGAGGCTAGGAAACTTGTCAAGGGCAGCAGATAGGAAGAATGGAACAGTCTTGACTTCCTTCTCTTCTCTGCTCCACCAAACATTAGATCTATTTTTCCAAGTCTAGCTCAAATAGCTATGAAAACTTTCCTGGCTATTTCAGGCCAATGTGATGGCATGATGTTACATTTTAATAATAATAGCTAAAATCACTGCCTCCTTTTTTGAGGAAATGGCCCATGCTTTGCATTTCTTTCTTTCTTTTTAAATCAAGGATATTTGACATATAGCACTGTATGAATTTAAGCTGTACAACATGTTAATTTAACACATTTATATATTCTAATATGATTGCCGTTGTAGCCATAATAAACACTTCTGTCATGTTACATAATTATAGTCTCTTATTAGCAGTTGGAATAATTAATTTCTAGTCTCTTAACAATATTGTTGCCTACATTCACTGTACTGTGCATTAGACCTTTAGGGCATTTTCACTGTTGATTGGACATTCGTTTCCATAAACACATCATTCTTATTCCTCCACCCCCAAACATGGGCAAGAAACTGCAGGATTTTATAAAACAAGGGAGTCACTGAGGAAGGGTAGGAGGTTTTACTTCAGACTGTGCGAGAGCAGGGTGCCTTTTGTGGTAAGCATCTTAGCTATTTCTGGGGACACAAAAGAGTAGGGGATTTCTTAAATCTTCTTGTTTTCGGGCAACATGAGGCTCATGAGCTATCTCACCCAGCCCCAGTCTCATGGATTTAAGGGTCATCCGAGGTAAGAAAAATCACCCCAAAATTGGAAATAAACCTGGAGGCTGAATGTGCATCCTTTCAATGTATATTCTCCCCGAGTATTTATAATCCTTGGGTAAGCCTGTGAAACGATGACATTGGCAAGACCTGTCAGTCAGGAAGGCAGCCTCCCAATCTGGAGCCCTATGTCCTGGTCAACAGACTCCTCCACCCAGTCAGCACACCTTCATCTCTTTGAAGGAAATGTGTCTGAAATGGAAGCAGGAGGGACCTTGGAAAGGTAGGGAAGAGAAATTTCCAGGAAAAAGAAAGGCTCGTGTGGTTAGAACTCTTACCTCTCCTTCTGTCCTATGAAAATAAGAGTTGACTGGTGTTTGGGGCACTCCAAATCCACAGGCAGGAAACCCCTGATGCCTTCCACCAGGGCTGTAGAAATATTTTAAAGAAATGCGTTGAGATTGGTCAAAATGTCAAAAAAATGAGTCTGAAAGGAGGAACACAGTAAAACCTGGAAGAGAGAACTCCATACTAAATCATTGGCATAATTTTTAGGAGTTAAGAAAAGCCTTTCAAAAATAAAAATTATAGCTCAGAAGACAATATGATCCTCATCTAGGAAAGCAGGAGGGAGTAGTGGCTCTCCTGGGAGCCAATGTGGAGGAGACCCCTTGCTGGGCCAGAGCCCTGATCTTTTGCTGTCCCTCACCCCACCCACTTTCTCCTTTCTGCTATGACAAAGGAAACTTGCTTCTATTTTCATAGATCCTTGGAGACCCCTCCTCGGCACACTGTTGTTTCCAGATTCTGGCAATTAAATTCCAAGGGAAGGGATCCTCATGCAAAATTCTCTGCTTATCTCTGCTGCCTCCCAAAACAAACTCTCCCACAGGGAGTGAAAAGGAAGCCTGGGGAGTGAGGGCAAGAGATCAAGTCCTTTGCTTAAGTTGATCCATGTCCCAGTTTCCTTATCTGTGAAAGGGAAGTAATGATGTTCACCACAAAATGTTCATAGTGAAATTAAACTGAAAGACAATCTAAGGTTATCTCCCCATGGGAGGTCCTAAGAATCATAGTTACTATCAGTGCCACTGCCTCCATTCTCTCCAAGACAGAAACCGGTGGTTTCCTGTGAGTTAGTACAACTCCCCGGTCCCAATCCTATCTTCTCTTTCCTCTCTGCATGCAACAAAGATTATTTTCTTCCAGGAAAAGATAGTTTTATCACAAATGTGTACAAAAGACTGGTACAGAGCTTAGATGGGTGGATACAACTAATACCAATGGTTCAAATAAAAATATTTGAAATACGTTTTCAAATAACAGATCAAATTCTGCCATTTGTGTTCTAATTTGAATCCCCCATAGGGAAATAGTATAGTTAATTTTTCTGTTACAGGAACTAACATGATGAAAAGTAATTAATTTCCCTGAGGATTGTGTATATACAATGTGTATTTCCTACTTGCCAGATATTGTGAATACATCAATAAACAAGTCTTCATCCCTTTCCTCATGAATCTTAAAGACTTTATACTTTATTCATTGAATAATAGACTTGAAGGACTCTTTATAAAGTTCCCAGTTTTACAAGGTTAAGGTGAGTGAATTCCAAAGAGAATTTTATAAGCTTATTTTCTGTCATCTGAAGAATTTTCACCTAAGACATTAGAATGAGACATTACACAAATAAGAGACAAGTTCTATCTCTGTATACACATAAGGAGCATAGCACAATGCCCAGTACATAGCAGGCTCCAATAAATAATAAATATTAGTGATAGAATTATGAAGTTGAGCTCAGAATATCCTTCAATGGTGGAAGGAATTCCACTTTTAAATAGCAAGTTATAGAAATCTCAATGCTTGCGCAGTGCTTGAGTTTATAAAGTCCTACATTCTGTTTTAATGCATTTTATGGAAGAAACAGTTCGAAAGATTATAGGGTTAAAAGCTATATTTTTCACCAGAGATAGAGAGTACTGCTTTAGGGTTTAAAAAGACCTCTCCAAACCTTTAGATGCCATGATTCTCATTATTAGTGAGACTCACATAGTAATTATTTACCCAACGTTAAAGAGCCAAGAGGTTCCAGAGCCAGGCACAGGACGGCCTGGTCCTTCAGTGCTGGCGGCCAATCCTGCAACGGTCCAGCCCCTTCCTCAGGGCCCCCATCACTTCCTGGTTCCTCAAGCTATAAATGAGGGAATTGAGCATAGGGGTGAGAACTGTGTAGAAGATGAAGACAACTTTGTCATGGTTTGGGGCCCGTAGCACCTAGGTCTCAGGTAGATGAACATGGCTGCCCCATAGAAGAGGGAGACGGCTGTCAGGTGGGAGGAGCAGGTGGCCAGAGCCTTTCTACTGGCCTGAGCAGAGCGCATATGGAGCACAGCCCTCAGAATGTGAGAATAGGAGGCCACATGATGGAGAAAGGAAGGAGGAGCATGAAGACACAGCAAACAAATACATGCTCAAAAATTGATGTGTCTATACAAGCCAACTTCAATAAGGACAGCACCTCACAGAAGAAGTGGTCCACATTTCTTGAACCACAGTAGTGTAAACTCATGGCTGCCACCATCTGGATCGAACCATCTAGTGTCCCAAGGGCCCAGGACTTCCAGCAATCTGGAGACAGACTCTCTGATTCATGAGGTTGGTACAGTGAAGTGGGTGACTAATGGCCACATAACGGTCATAAGCCACATACACACACACACACACACACACACACACACACACATACAGAGAGAGAGTGATTGAGGAGAGAGAGAGACACTGAATAAAATTATACGTGATAAAGTGACATGCAGCTGTCCCCTCTAATTTCTGAGAGCCCAGAGCCTGGACCTTTAATTGTAGGAACCCTTGTTCTTGATCTGAATGTACTAAGAGTTCACCACTGGGCCCCCTTTTATGAGGAATAGTAGTGATATTGTAAGAATTATCAGGTATTTACAAGAGAAAAGAATGTTCTTTGCAAATGCATGATAATCTCATCTAGGAGACATTTGTGAAGGACGTATTTAGTTTTCCTTATCTCACTGCAAAGACAAAACAAGGAGACTCCACAAAACATGCTTTCTGTGCAAAACTCAAGTTAACTTCCAGATCCTTGACCAGGGAGGTGAGCCGCCTGAGCTGTGTCCCTAGAGCAGGGAGCATGGCTGACTTCTGCTGGAGAAGACATACTCAGGTGTCCTTGCTGCCTGTAACACCCAGATGTGATGTTAGGGGGTTTTCTACAGAAACAAATTGCTGTTCCTAGAGCCTTCAATGCATTTCGAGTGTATCAAGAATCAACCAAACAATGTAATAAATCAACTTGATCACCACTGAATGTCAGAGTGACTATCTAATGGATGATAGGAAATGAGGCCTGGACAGGTATTCTGTGAACCTTGTACTCTGTTGATGTCCTATGCCTTTATGTACTTGATCATTGATTATTCCTTGTTCCTTCAACAATAGTGATTAAGTCCCATGGAAATAAATGAATGACAGCCAAATGAGAAAAGCAAAGGCCATTTATTTAGAGTTTGCTCTAACAGGGGAGTCAGCCACTGCCATTGGCATTTTTTCCAGAGACTAAAAGGCAGGCAGGCAGAAGAGTGGGAAAGCTCTATAGTGGGAAAAAAAGTTTAGGTGTGTCCTAATTGAGGCAGTTGGCATGCAGGAGCAGACTAGTGTGCATATTGGTATGTATTTGGCTTTCTTTGGTTGATTCCTATTGGAATCGGGGACACAATTAAGGAAACTGTCAATTATTAATCTAGTCCTGGCCATTTGGGGCCTGTTGCTCCAAAAGTTATTGTTTAGTTTCCTAGTTCATTACTAAAATGAGCACTCTGACTTCCTACAAGTCTGACATTGAGTGGGCTGGCTTTCTGAGCTGTTTGTTGTAGGCAGGAGGGTTGTTTTCCTGGCAGGTTGCTGCAGGGGGAGGGTGGAGTGCTATTTTCACACATGGCCCTGCCATTGCCTGTATATTCAGCCTCTTAGCACCGATATATGTGACTATCCCACTGCTGATGGCATATGTGAAACAACTTCTAAGAGTTCTCATAACAAGAAAAAATATTTTTCTATTTCTTTGGTATCTATACGAGACAATGGATGTTAACTAAACTTATTGCAGTAATCGTCTCACTACATGCAGAAGTAAATCATGCTGTACACCTTCAACTCACATATAGCCCATGGGTGGGCACCGAAGGCATCCCTACAACTCTTAACTTAAATCAGCACTTCTCTCTTCTTCCTGATCATGCCGAGTGGCTTTTGTTGTTTGGGAATTTTGTTTTACTTCTTTCTTTAAACACAAAGTTATGGAATTTAAAAATATCTGTAGCTAATTATGCTTCCAGACATATTTTAGCAATAACTGAGTTCCCTGCATCTCTGGTTTATCTTCTCTCTGTGTTCTATTTTTTCCCACTGGAGTCCGTCCTTCTGTGGAAATCTGTGGGCAGTGAACATCCTCTCTGCTTCTACTTGTCTGAAAATGCCTATTTTTTTTCCTTTTGCAATGCCAATGTGACTAAATTAAAACTGGCAGGTAAGTTTCTTTCCACAGATGCCACCTGCTCTCTTCTGCTCTTGACTGGCACGATGAGGAACCCGAGGAAGCTGACTGCAAACCATTTATTGTTAAGCCTTCTTTCTTTTCTGGTTGCTTTTCTGGTTGTCCCTTTATCCTTGATGGCTGCAGTTTCACTACAGTGGATCTGAGTGTGGCTTTATATTTATTTCCTTGTCCTGAATTCAGAAAACATTTTGATTCTGAGAACGTGGGTTTTTCTTCAGTTCTCAGGAATTTTCTCTCAAATGCCGATTCTACCCCTCCATGCCTCTGTAACCCCTGTTAGAACTCTTATTGAGTTGATTAGGAGCCTCTCATTTTATATTCTGGATTCTTAACCTGTTCTTTGTATTTTTGTATTCTGTGCCTCTTTCTGTTTAATTCCGAGAGTGACTAGGTACCAGCTTTCAATTTACCAATTTTCTCTTAAGCTGGCTCCTGTCTAGAGTTTATCCCAACTACTGTTTATTAACATTTAATGCAGTATCCCCCTGTTTTTCATTGGTTGTTTTCTGCTGTCATCATTCAGAGTTCACTTCTGACTATTTTTCTTTACTATTCTGTATTCTATTTTGGTAGGAAATCCATCTTTACTTGTCCCTTTATATATCTTCAACATACCATTTTAAATTCTTTGTCTAATTCTTCTATAATATAAATTTCATCTTGAGCGAATCACAGTGTTGGTTCATGTTTGGGTTGTTTGCTTGTTATTATCTCCTTTAGAAAGGAAGATTTAATTTTTTTATTTATTACTATCATTTTTGTCTCTCTCATAAATGTGCCTTGCAAAAATGTGCACCCACCTCTCTGCTCTGCTCAGTGGTTAATGATTACTTCTTTCCAGGCTTCTGGGTGCCACATTCTGAAACAAGTTTTAACTGTGAGAAATCACAGTTGCTTCCCGTGATGGCACAATGGCAGAGCTAGCTGGCTGGTCACCTGGAGAGCTGAGTGCCATTTTAGTGACCATCATAGAGAGGCTGGACACACATCGATGCCCTTGTTCTGAGGTCTGGGATTCTGCTGTGCACAGGTTCCTCTCTCTTCCTTTGCCCTGCCCAGGACTTAGTGTTGTCCTGGGTTCCCAGGGCCTAAATGTGAAGTCTATTCATGGTTGCTCCTCCGTCTATACAGAATTGTCGCCTAATTTCCTTCCCAACTCAAACATAACCTCCACTTTGTGGAGCACTGGAGCTGAATGACTTAAGTCGAGGAGCGAGTGTCCCACCTTCCCCTGTTCTCACAAGATGGCTCTCTTTATTGTCACCTTCTGTCTGGGCCTGAGGGCATTTGAGTTTGCAACTCTTGCATTAGACCTGTCTCAGGTGTCTCCACACACCTTTACTGACCTCTCCCTGACATCGCCCATGCAATAGGGCCCTTCTTGGTGTCCACACCATACCTTGAGTACATACACATGATCATATTTAGCAAAGTCTACTTTAACTTACCATCATCCTTGAGATTCTATCACAGGTCAGGTTTCCTGGAATAAACTGCAATAGGGTTGAATGCAGGTGGTTTATTAGAGAGTGCATTCACGACTGAAACCTGTGGTGGCAGAAGGGAGTTGGGGAAGCAAAACTGGATGTAGGGAGAAGTTGCCTGTGATTCTTCCTGCGGGGAGATCTGGAGCTGGGATGGCTATTCAGAGTCAACCTGAAGCAAGGTGGCCAGGCATTTACAACCTCTATTGACCATTCATGAGATTCAGGCAGCTCCCTTGGGACAAGTGCAGTTCCTCAGCCATGGGAAATTCCTGGAGAAGTACACAGTGAAGACCTGTCACCTACTGACTCTTCCAGCAGCTGTGGGATACAGGCTTTGTGCCTTTAATTTTGTAACCCCACAGGCCCAAGTCTTCTTTTCACATTGACCACTCTCCGCATGGACATGATGGATTGAATCGATGTACTAATCTGATTAACTCTTGTCAGAATGATTTTTATTTTCAGTAGGGTAAATTTTTCTTTTCCAATCAAACCATAGTTGGCTAATCCAGGTTTCCAGCTCTGGAGCCCACATCTGCAGGCCCCAGTGCTGGCTTAGCCTTGCTCCCACGACAGGGACACCTCCCCATGAGTTTCCTGAGAGCCCCAGTCACTTCCTTGTTCCTCAGGCTGTAGATAAGTGGGTTGAGCATGGGGGTGATCATGGTATAGAAGGCAGAGACCACCTTGTCCTGCTTGGAGGAGTGGTAGATCTGGGGCCGCATGTAGGTGATCATGGCAGCCCCGTAGAAGAGGGTGACCACGGCCATGTGGGAGGAGCAGGTAGCAAAGGCCTTTTGCCGACCTTCGGCAGAGTGCATGCGAAGTACGGCCACCAGGATCCGCAGGTAGGAGGCAGAGATGACAGAGAAGGGCAGGAGAAGCATGAGGACACAGCAGAATATATCATTGTCTCATAGAGAGAAGTGTCAGCACAGGCCAGCTTGAGCACAGCGGGATCACAGAAAAAGTGGTCGATCTCCTGGGAGCCACAGTAGGGAAAGCGCAGGGTGAAGACAGCCTGGATCAGCCCATCCACCAGGCCAAAGAGCCAGGACCCTCCCACCATGAGCCAGCACACACGGCGGTTCATGACCACCGAGTACCTCAACGGGTTGCTGATGGCCACATAGCGGTCATAAGCCATGAAGGCCAGCAGGAAGCATTCATCCCCCAGGAGGGTGAGAAAGAAAAGGATCTGGAGCCCACAGCCTGTGAAGGAGATGGAGCCACGGCCCAGCAGGAAGTCGGTGGCCATCCGTGGCACGATGGTGGAGATGAGCATGAGGTCCATGAGCGACAGCCAACTGAGGAAGAAGTACATGGGGCTGTGCAGGCGGGAGTCCATATTGATGACAAGGATCATGAGCCCGTTGCCAGAGAGGGCCACCAGAAACATGACCATGATGATGGAGAAGAGGAGCGTGCAGAGGCGTGTGCGTGAAGAGGCCCAGGAGGACAAAGTGAGAGATGAGAGTCTGGTTTCCCGCCCAGGCCATCGTTCCTGCAGAGGGAGTGCCAGAGGGCGGTGGGATCTGGAAGCAGGAGGATTGCATTTAGTGCCGTGGTAATGAGGATGTTATGACTTTGCCAAATGCACCCCGCCCCTCTTTAAATGGTCATTGGTTTAGGTAAAAAGGCCTGGCATCTTTTACAAAAATAATCTGTAACAAAGATGCAAACTATTCTTGTTGTTGTTTCAACTTCTACGACTGTATGCACGTGGTTGAAAAGCAAACTTGAAGCATCGATTGCTAAAGTGGGCACTGCTCCGCGTCTGCCAGGAGCTGGTCTCCAGCCCTCATAGTTGCTTCTCTACCAAGTTCTGGGCCAGCCTCACCCGAGGACTGGCTTTTTCAGAAAAAGTACTAAAGCAGCAAAGACATTTACCGACTGTGTGAACTGGGTACCTAGACGACCTTTCAGAAACTCCATTTTCTTACCTTGAATTGGGATAACAATACCATCTTATGTGGTGACGGTAAAATTGAAGGTTATAACAAGCAATGCCTAGTAATTTAGAAGTGGTAACAGCTGACCCTGCCTGAGCATTTCTCACGTGCCAGGCGCCATGATGAGCGCTCTGTCACGTCCTCGCATTTACTCCTCATAACTGCCCTGAAAGATGGACCATTATCCCCATTCCACAAGTTAGGAAACAGACAGCGGGAAGTTTATTAATTTGGTTCTTTTCAGATGTGAAAGCTTTAAGTATTGCCTAAGAAACTTAGTGAGAAACTAAATGCCAATGCAAAGGAAAAACTAAGAAAGTTATGGTATAATCACATGATAAAATACCACCACATCATCAAAGAGATATTTATAACATTTTAAAAGATATTGAGCAAAAATGTACATCTACTGAGTATTTTTTAATATTTTAAAGACTGGGAGTAATACACCAAGATAGTAAGAGTGTGCTTTCTTCCAGATGGTGGAATTAAAAATTATGTCTTTCCATTTTTTTCTGTATTTTACACATTTTCTATAAGGAATGTGGACATATAATTTTTAAAGCAAAGTTATGCAACATATAATATCATTACTCAAAACTGGCAGCTTTCTCTTATAATACTACTAACCAATTAGTGAAAGTAGTAGAAAAAAATCATATATCTTACTCACAATTGTTGTGAAGTTCCTAGGAAAGAATCTAATGCTAAAAATAACAGCATTTTGAGACCTAAAAGACGATCTAAAGAAAGCTATGCATGTTCTGGATATAGGGTCAGGGTGTAAATTCCTCAAATAAATCTATAAAATTCATGTGACCCCAACAAAAACCCCAAAGGACACTTGTCGTTTGATGATGGCACTGTAGAGTCAGAATTATCTCAGAAGTCTCTAAAAGCAGTGAGGACGTCCAGAACAGAAGCACAGTCTATGGTGGACGAAGATGGGATGGCTGAAAGCTGTAGCCACAGACAACAAGGGAAGGGACAGCAAAAGCCGTAAACTGAGAAGGGAGAAGGAGAAAATGGGAAAAAGACACCTGTGAACAGAGATAACAAGTAACCTCTACAAAGAGAAGAGCAAAACCCAAATCACCAGTTTGCATTAGTGGAAGCGAGGAACTGGTGAAAAGATCCCCTGGGACCTGGTTCATTAGAAGGAGTAGAGGAGAAGGAATTAAACAAAGAAGGTCACAGATAAGCCTTGTTTGCAGAAGGAACTCTGCCTTGGTGGCATGGAGAGAAGAGGATGTGCATTAAGGACAGCCCTCCAGTTGTCCATCTCAGTAGCCTGAGGATAACATAACCTTATACTCAATACCCCGTGTCTGGAGACCTTGATATATGAACCGCACTCTGGGGTTAAAATGGCCAGTTGAGCACACAATCACTGCTCCTTGCAAAAATCCCACTAGAGTGAGGGTGCCCACAGGTGCCACAAGTGCAGCTGAGAAGACAACAGCAGCATTCTTTGGAACTGGAAGCAGACGCGTGGTGTAGCCCACTTGCAGACTGGAGCAGGCTGAGCTGCTGATTAATGGCTGGGAAAGAGAGAGTAAAACCAGGGCTCGCTTGACAGTCAGCTGAAGAAGCACAGAGTCCTCCTGACACCACAGAGATGGGTCCTGCTCTTCCTACATCCCAGCAACAAGCAGGAGACTGATTCCCCAAGAAGGTCAAGCCAAGACTGTCAGGCCCAGGGGCGTTCCGGGGAGGTGAGGATACTGTCAGCAGAGCAGATATATGAGAAAGCAGGGTGCCTGGCCTTGCCTTCTAGTCAGCTCCAGGGAGCTCCCTAACCCGGTCCAGGAATCCGATGGGCCCAGGAACTATCTAAAGATACGGATGTCAGAAGTTTTTTAAAGAAAATAACACAAAACCCCCATCATCTCACCCAGAGTGAAGCCACTCTTAATGTGTCACACCCACATGCTTGGAGCACCCAGCCTGTTTTTTTTTACCCTATTTTTACCAGGAGTAGACAACCAAGGGTCAGCAGACATCTGAAAAGTTTTCATCCTCGGAAAGGAAGAAAACCAACAAAGCGAAATGGATGAAAGAAAATACGATTCAGGGAAAAAAAAGGTTTCAAGATTCTTATAATCAGCATCGGATGAGATAAGTAAAGAGATTACAAACATAAAACAAGAATACGATCCTATCAGAAAAGGAGCATTCATGGGACAAAATTTAAAAAATATACAACTTTGACTAAGCAGTTTTACTTACAGAAATATATTTACCGATATATTTGCACATCTGTGAAATGACACGTAGAGAAGATGATTTAGTGTAGAGTGATTTCAGTAGAAAAAAGATTGCAACTAACCTAAATATCCATCAATAGAAGAAAGGTTAACTAAATCTTGGAATAATATGCAAATAAGAAAAACAGAATGAGGTCACTTTTTAGTGTTGATAGAGAGAATTCTCTCCAAAGGATATTGTTTAGTGAAAAAGGCATAGAACAGAGCAGTATATACAGTATATTCGTACATATAAAAATATCACATGCAATATAATTTTATGCTATAATTACATTATATATTGTTATATAAATTATGTGTTGTGTCTTATAATCATACAATTATACTCTATTATAAATCATAAAATTATATATAATATTACATTATATAAAGGCATAAAAAAGTCTGTGTATGTATACTATAAATAAAAACGCTGGAATGAAACATCAGAAACTGGTAACGGTACCTCAGAAAAAAGAATCGGAAGGCTCTGATTGCTGAGATCTAGGCTAGAGAGGAGTGTCTTAATGGTATATGATTTTGTGCCTCTTGAAATTTACTGTTTGTGAAATAACATACTTTAAAGAAATACAGAAACATAATGTTGACGTGATGGCTCTGCCATGGAAATTGACCAAGTGAGAACCAACATGAATGCATAGCATGTTGTAGGTACTTGTAAATATTTGTTGAATGGCCAAAATAATTTTGAAAAAATTAAACAATGTCCAACAGTTCAAAACAAAACTTCCTCATTGGTTATCTAAATATAAAAAGTCTGCTGTTGGTGCAGGAAGAAGCAAATTGACCAACGGAACAGAATCACATCAATATGTATGTGAAAATTTACAACCTGATTTAAATAATAAAATTTAAAATCTCTAAGAAATAAAGGATTATTCAATAAAAGGTTTGACACAATTGCTTACCTGTTATGAAAAAAAAATTAAATCCTTCTGTCATACCAAACACAAAAACAAATTTCTGGCAGTTTGAAGAACTAAATGGAGAAACTCATAGCATTATTGGAAGAAAATATAGGAGAATATGCTCATGACCTTGGAGTAGGAATGATCTCATTAAATAAAGCACAAAGAATGAACATACTATACATAATATATTATATAGTAATAAAAATTCACAATATAACATATTTAAAAGTATATAGTACTAGAAAAGCATATATAATTTTTCATATTTAAAATAAGTAAAGCATACCCATAAAACAATAAGAAAAGTGATAAATAAAATGAACAGTAATTCTCAGAAGTAAAAATCCTAATAAACATTATAAGATGGCTTATTTCTCTAGTAAGTTTTTACCCATCAAGTTGGAGTAAAGTTTGGTAATATTAAGTGGGGAGGCCAGAATAGGAGACACACTTGTACATGAAATACTGAGGGACCCAGAGCCTGGTATCGGTGGTTATGTCTGCGGAGAAAGGGTTAGGCTTGGCTGGGGATGCTGGTCAAAGAGGGACTCTAGTTTGATCTGTAATATTTGAAATCTTGACAAGAATGTGTTCGTGTATTCCTTGAAATTAAGTGAAGGTTGTCATGAACCGATAACTGATGTTTCTGGAAGAACCTTTTACTTTAAGCTTGCTTTGTAGCATAACATTCTTAAATATGTAAACAAGTGACAATTTAGAAAATTTTTGAAAAGTGAAAGAAATTCACATTGTAATGTATTTTTTAGAGAAAAGTAACATCGATAGGTTATTATTCTCTGTCAACTCTGGGTGTTGTGGGTGATCTCTTTGTTGCCAAAGCCATTGGCCACACACACCGCAGTCACAGCACGTGAGAGCACATTGAGAAGCCCCGCCTGGAAAATGATAGTCCCTCTCATGGAGTGACAGCACAGAATGCAAGGAGTCATAAGAGAAAGAGGGTGAGGGGCAGAAAGGAGAGGAATGAGGGGAAACTTTGATAATAGACCAAGAGGGTTACAGATGAAAGAAGTAATGGGAAAATGTCCAGGAAAAGAAGTGGAGATAAAGAAGTGTGATAAGATGGAGAAAAATAAAGAGGAAAAATGTTAGCTTATCAGAGCTGTTATTTTCCCAGAAGAGGTGGAAAATAAGGAAACAAAGACACAATGCAATAGATACTAGGACAGAGACCGTGAGAAAGGAGAACTCCGATGCCAGGAGAGAAGGCTCAGGAGAAAGATTCTGGCATAGATGGCAGAAGGCACAGGCAGAGAAAGGCCACCTGTGTGAAGTGGGCAGGGAAGTAAAGAAACTACTAGGAAGCAGCCGTGATGATCCAAGCAGGTGATGGCCACCAGCCGTGTGACCTTGGGCAGATTCCTTAACCATTCCGAGCTCACCATCATCTGTGGTGGCTACGAGGATAAAATAAGATAATATACGTGTAAGCCCCTACTCTGGTGCCTGGCACATAGTAAGTGCCCAATACACAGTGGCAGCTATCATGATGTCCACAACCGTCGTCGCTTGTTATGCTGGTGACAAGGTGGTGGCAGGACAAACATAAAGGTGAAGGGACTTTTTTTTTTTTTTAAGTGCATTGGAAATTAGAATCTTCAAGTTGAAAAGCAATATGGATGCTCTTTGCGCTGACTCTTACCCAAAGCATGGACTGATTTTCAATAAATACCCTTTAATGAGTTGATCGGATGAACTAATCTCTGCTTCTGTAGGAGGCCCCACTCCAATGTAATCTAAGCCTTGCTACCAATTGATGCGGATGTCTCCTACAGAGCATTAGCGGGTAGAGCAGGAGATATTTTAGGGAAGGAAGGCTTTCTGCTCCCCTCAGATCCCACTTGCAAGAGCCCCAGGCTGTGTGTGACAGGCTCCTGCAGAGGTGCATCTGGGAGTTTTCTCAGAGATCCCTGTGGCAGAGAGGGGAGAAGTCAGACTCATGGGACAGCTTTCCCGAAGAGAAAGGAAACTGCAGGGTTGGAAAAGAAGTGCGCAGACACACCAAAGTATGTTCTGCCAAATAATATCAGAGCCATGACTGTCCTCCAAGAGGAAGGGATGTGGGAGAGAACCTCCAAACAGAAAAAGTATGTGGGGTGGTGGGAAGCAGCAAGCAAAAACTTGTTTTCAAGGATTAGAAATATAGGCACAGGTGGTGGGTGGGTGGGCAGGTGAGGACTTTGCCACTGTGTTTCAAAATCAAATAGCCAGATATCATTCATCAGGGACAGACAACTCTCCCAGTATCCTGAGGGGGGCAGTTTAGGGGTACAGTCCTCAGGTCTTCTCTAGTTCTATCCATAGAACAAAGAGTTGGGGAAGAAAACCACCATTTTTTAGAAACCAAATCTCACTGCACAAGAGTTCTCAACCTCAAGAGAAATTGTAAGCAGGAGAAAGGTAGGGAGAGTTGTGGGGTAAACAAACATTTTAAGCATTTGATCACAGAAAGAGGAAATGCAAGACACAGAGAGGAAGAACCTTACCTGAAACCATGTAATCAGTGATACCAGGAAGGGCTGGGGAGTCAGGAGGGCAGATCTGGATCTGGAGCTGTATTTCCTGGTGAAGAGACTCTACCACCCCGGGAGGTGGGGGTAGGGGGTGACAAGGCTGCTCTGATTACTCACGGGGCTCTGCAACGGGGTCTCTCTCAGCCAAGGGGAACTGGATCATCTCCATTCCCTGAAGGAAATGGGCCTGAAAATGGTGCAGGAGAGAACTAAGAAAGGTAGAGGAGAGAAATTTCCAGGAGAAGAAAACTTGTGTGGTCAGAATTCCTCCAGAATCTCCTCCTGTCCTGTGAAACTAGGAGTTGATAGATGTGCATGGGGCACTCCCCATGCACACACAGGAAACACCTGATGTCTTTTGTGGTGGTGGCTGTGGAAAGGTTGTGAATAAATGCTTTGGTTAAAACAGGGAAAAATGGATTCTGAAAGAAGGAATGTAGAAAAACCTGGAAGGGAGATCCATGCTAAAGCTCTGGCAGAATCTTTGGGGGTTAAGAAAAAGCTTTCCAGAAACCATCATCACAGAACACACATATGAAGGAGACAAGGGGACTTGGTCGGACCCGAAGGAGAAGGGCTTCCTGCTGGGAGCAGCACAGACCCTCTCACCTGTGGAGGGACCCCCATGCTGGGCCAGGTCCAGTGCCAGAATGAGGGATTTTACCCTGCCACTCCTCAGTGCCACTTATTGTTCTCATTTCTGCTACTCCTTTTTCACAACTCCTTGGAGACCCTTCCTCTGCCACACCTTTATTCCCTGTCTCTGCCAATTATAACTCCCAGGGAAGAAAGCCTCCTGAAAACTTCTCTTTGTCTCTTAGCCACCCCAACGGATACTCTCCCAGGGGGAGGAGAGAGGAAAGCTAGGGGAGTTTCAATGGGTCAACCTAGGAGAACTGACTCTCCTTACATTTTAAAAGGGAATGACAGACAATGTTGGGTTTTGTTTGTGTTGTCCACATTGGAGCGACCACTATATCAAA
Organism: Eonycteris spelaea; assembly: GCA_003508835.1. Classification (NCBI taxonomy): domain Eukaryota; kingdom Metazoa; phylum Chordata; class Mammalia; order Chiroptera; family Pteropodidae; genus Eonycteris; species Eonycteris spelaea. Next base: position 2,916,376 of record PUFA01000196.1, read on the forward strand.
TGTGTAGGCAAAGCCAACAGGTCATCTTCCAGAGTCTTCCAGATTGTCACCCTTCTACATCCTTCTGCTTCCTCCTTTTAGTGTTTAAATGAGAAGGCTCCCATTCAAGACAAACTGACTCAGAACTCAATTCCACTGAATTCAATTCAGTCCCCAAGTGTTCAAGGACTCAGTAGACAACTCTGCTATACCAAGAGTTCATCTTTCCCTGGCACCAACCCATCCCGCCCACTTTCTTGTCAGCTCCCACCAGCTGAGTTCTCTCACACCCAGATGTTTCCAAAAATACAAGTAGCACATACTCTTGACCTTGAAGCTAAACAGAGTTGGGTGGAAACCTTATTTAGACTTGACCTTGTGCAAGGGACCAATCTGAACCCAGTTACCTCATTCATAAAATTGGACTATTGATGTTTACTACAAAATATTTGTGACAATTAAATTAAATAGACAACCTAAAGTCATCTGCTTATCATAGGTTCTCGGAATTATAGTTACTAGTGCCACTGCCCTTTGTTACTTTGAAAGCCTGAAAGCTGAGACAAAATACAGACTTTACAAAAATAGTTTATAAAACTCACTAAACAAATTACTAAATCCTATAGCGTGCAACAAAAACAAATGCTGAAAAGGGAGAAGAATTGGATTTCTAGAGATGGCACATTATAATGTTTGAATGTCCTGTTTTCAACAAAAAGCTAAAGGGCATGAAAAGAGGAAAGTTTAATCCATTCACAGAAGAAGTAAACAGAAACTGTTCTTGAGAAAGCATGGAAATGAACCTTCCAGACAAAGACTTTAAATCAGCTAATTTAAATATTCTCAAACAGCTACGGGTGCCATGGACAAAGAGCTAAAGGAAACTAGGAGAACAATGTATGAATAAATACAGAGTATCATCAAATACATAGATATTACAAAAAAAACAGAAATTCTGGAGCGAAAAGTACATAACTGAAATTAAAAGCTCACTGAAGAGTTATAATAGCAGATTTAAGAAGGTAGAATTAAAAAAAAAAAGACAGTGAATATGATCATTGGTCATTCAGATTATCAGGTCTAAAGAGAAAAAAGAAAAAAGAATGAAGAATAATGAATGGAGCCAATGAGATCAGTGATATACCATCAAGCATAGCAACACAGACATTCAGAATTCAAGAATCATCAATGAGGAGAGAATGGTGCAATGAAATAGTTAAAGAAACAGTTATTGAAAACTGTTCGTATCCATACAGAGAAATATAATCAAATTGTTAGAAGACAAGGACAAAGAAAGACTCTTGAAACCCTGAGAGAGAAACAACTCATCATGTACATGGGCTCAGTGAGGTTAATAGCAGACTTCTTATCAGAAATCATGGAGATCAGAAAGGAGTGGGCTGACCCTGAAAGAAAAATGCTGTCAACTAAGTATTCTATATTTAGCAAAACTATCCTTCGAAGCGAAGAAGAAGTTCAGACATTCTTAGCCAAACAAAAGCTAAGGGAGGACTTCCAGTGAAGAGGTTGAGTAGGTAAATACTGTGCTCGCCTCCTGTCAGACCATGCCAAAATTACAACTAAACTGTAGAATAACCATCATTGAGAACTACCTGAAGAAGAACTGAACAGAAGTCCTACAAGTAAGGATATATAGAGGAAGCTGCGTGGAGACTGTAGGAGCGGTGGAGTCACAGAACAAGCAGGCCCTACACTCATGGATGGCGTTAAGACATGGGAGGGATATCTCGGCCTTAGAGGTCTTCTTTGGAGAAGTCAGGGTCCTAGCCACAGACTGGGCTCTGTGGCCCAGGGTTCCAGTGCCAGGAAGGAAAGTCTCCATGACTTCTGGCTGCAATAATCACTGGGGAACCAGTCCAGGTGAGACAGAGGGCTGCTGGTTCCCATACATTCCTCTTAAAGGACCCAAGCACAGACTCACTCACTAACAAAGTCGTTGTTGACGGCAAAGTAATAGAGAATGGGAAGTGGAAGAAGAAAGTTATAAATATTAAGTGTGGTGTCCTGATCAATTGGGTGTGTGGTGCGTGTGTGTGTGTGTGTGTGTGTGTGTGTGTTGTACATGTACGTGAGCTAATTTGTTCTCGTCTACCTTTTCCTTATGTGATTCCACACTGAGAGCTGGTGCTGGCTAATACTGAGAGCTGACACATAACTAACTAACTTTGCCCTCAGATGGATACTATGGCCGATGAAGAATACCATGTGTATGGAGCATAGTCAAGAAGTGTTATATTGCTGTTGCTCTTTACAAAAGTTCAAATATGGACAAAATAATCCGGATGCTGAGCAGCCAGAGGGATGGACTGTGCCAGTTGTTAAGCTATTGCCCCAGCTCCACACCTACACTCTACACTCCAGTTTGGGATGCTGGGGTGCTTTGTCATCAAGGTCCACATTACAACCTGCCAATAGGGGCACTAGAAGGAGACTAAGCCAGGAAGAGGGGAGAAAAAACAAACTCCACGGTTTTCTGTTTTCCTGTCAAAATCATCCCAGCACTGTTTCTTTGCCTTGGCAGTTGGTTCCACTGTGCATATTTTATCCTCGCACTTGCACACCAGTCTCATTTTGTCCTTCAGAGCAACGAGCACCAGCTGACCGACACCTACTCCTCAGCAGTCTGGGGACAGAGAGTGTCCTCTGAACTCCTGGAGTTCCAGAACCAGACACACAGCACCCACTCGTCAGGAGTCCGAGGCCCAGCTCTCTGAGCCCCTCCTCTTACTCTGGGCTCTGGAGGAACCACCAGAAGTCAGGGCAGAGCAAGCGTCTCAGAGGTCGGGAGCCCCTCCACAGGGTTCCGTCTGAGATGTGAACACCAGCTGGTCAGTGCCTTCTCCTCAGATGTTTGGGGGCCAGGATTCCAGGGCTTAAACACCGTAACCTCTCCCTTTACATTCCCAGGGTCGGAATACAGGCTTCTTTCTGCCGTTTTTTTTTTTCTCTGCAAACCTTAGTGTTCTTGTGCCATTTCAGTTTTTCAAATGTATAGTTGGCACTATATTTACATTACATTTTCTCTGTTAAAACATCTGAGGCAGTTTTATTCCCGACTGGATCCTGACTGATATGTGTGTTCAAATAATGGCTCAAATTCCATCTTTATTTCTGTTCTAATCTTCATCCTCCAAAAAGGTCAGTTTTTACTATGTAGAATTGGAAGTACCGAATTAATCACGGCTGCTACAGAAAATTTGGCATGTGAATGTGATGTTTTTAAAAATGCTTTCATACATTTCATGTCATTGATGCTCTCTTCTTGCATTCATTTAATGAAGTTTTTACTGAGAAACTGCTATTCATAAGGTACAGGGCAGGTATTGGTGATATGCAAATAAATAAGACATAACCCTTGCAGAGATAACCTCTAAACAGTAGAAATATATATTTTATTTAATAGAAGGAGCTTTATAAAGCCTCCAGAGGAATATGGAAGAAGACTAGGTCCTACCCCAAAAGAATGATAGAGACAATTTCCACCATCCAGAAAGTTTTTATTTAAGAGATCTATGTTTCTTATTCTGAATCATCAATTAAGGAATATAGAGGTACGTAAAGGGAATAAGACAGTGCCCGACACTTAGCAAGCCCTCAATAAAAGACAGTTACAACCAAAGAGAATTAAGAAATAGGGTGAATTTACTTCAAGGACTTTATATACGATGAGTCACATGGAGGGGTCCCTACAAAATCCCTGTGAGGTAGGACAGGCATCATTGTTCCCATTTATTGATAAGGAAACAGACAACAACAAATGATGAGTGGCTTACCAACATTATGCCACCGAGAGGTGGCAGCAGCAAGCCCAGGACGGCCTGGTCCTTCAGTGCTGGCTGCCAATCCTGCAACGGTCCAGCCCCTTCCTCAGGGCCCCCATCACCTCCCGGTTCCTCAAGCTATAAATGAGGGGATTGAGCATAGGGTGAGAACTGTGTAGAAGATGGAGACCACCTTGTCATGGCTTGGGGCCCGGTAGCGCCTAGGTCTCAGGTAGATGAACATGGCTGCCCCATAGAAGAGGGAGACGGCTGTCAGGTGGGAGGAGCAGGTGGCCAGAGCCTTTCTACTGGCCTGAGCAGAGCGCATATGGAGCACAGCCCTCAGAATGCGAGAATAGGAGGCCACGATGATGGAGAAAGGAAGAGGAGCATGAAGACACAGCAAACAAATTGCACATGCTCAAAAATTGATGTGTCTATACAAGCCAACTTCAATAAGGATAGCAACCTCACAGAAGAAGTGGTCCACATTTCTTGAACCACAGTAGTGTAAACTCAAGCTGCCACCATCTGGATCAAACCATCTAGTATCCCAAAGGCCCAGGAACTTCCAGCAATCTGGAGACAGACTCTCTGATTCATGAGGTTGGGATAGTGAAGTGGGTGACTGATGGCCACATAGCGGTCATAAGCCATGAGTCCCAGCAAGAGCCCTTCAGATCCTACAAGAGACAAAAAAAGCCAATTTGTATGCCACAGCCCACAAAGGAGATGAACTTTGTGCCAGACAGGAAGTTGACCACCATCTTTGGCACAATGTCACAGACCAACATGAGGTCCATGAGGGAGAGCTGACTGAGGAAGAAGTACATGGGTGTATGAAGTCGAGGATCTGTGAAGATGAGGAAGATGAGGAGGCCATTCCCGCAGAGGGCCACTGTGAAGACTCCCGTAACTGCAGAGAAGAGGACAAGGTCAGTCGGACTGTGGGAAAAGATGCCCAAGAGGATGAAGCCATCTGTGGATGATTGGTTCAGCCACATCTCCATGGCTCTGTTGCTGTTCCTGGTCACCTAGGAATATGGACAAAAAGTTTTGAAATGATAGGCATTTCTCTATTGACCTCTGCATTGCACATCTTCATCCAGCTGTGTTATTTGTCACTCATGAGGCCTCAACAACATAAGCTGCAGGGCATTTCTTCCTATCTCTATGACACAGCAGTAGGAGCTCCGTTAGTTCATAGAATGGTCCATGTATCTTTATTGGTGTGTATTCTTACCAAGAAGAGCAGAAATGGAGTTATTTTATGTGTCTTAGGACCTTTCTAAAAGCAAAGTCTTGGCTTTGTTATATGATATTGAGTCTTTTATGATAGCACACAGACTTGTTAAATTATCTCTAACAGGGCTGGACAACTTACATGTGTTATAGACAGGGAAGAGAATGAAGTATGAGTTGTTCTCTAGTGTATATCTTTCTCTATGTTCGATAGTTTTATCATACTATCCATTCTGTTGTGTTTATAAAATAGATAAAGGAAGGGCTCTCTAGTGTATCACATGAAAAGGAAGAATTGCTATTGGGTGCCATTGCTGTCAATTATGTTGGGGTTGACAGGAAAGTTTCAGGGTCAATGGGGAGAAGCAATGCTTTGGTGTCCAAACCTCTTAAGAACAGTTCAATTGTATAGTGACTTTTAAAATAATCACAGGAACAGGGCCTTAGTAGATGTTGGCTAATAAACACATAGAGGGAATTCCTGCCTATAAAGTTATCTTCAGTAGAAATCAAGCAGCTTTCTTTATATAATTTTTCTGACTAATATATTCCACCTGACATTCTAATTAAATGAGCATTTACACTTTGTTTTCTAAAAGTTCCAATTAATTTATTTGGACTATGTCATGAATGATATTTCTCTTGGTATTTGGTCAAGATCTTTTTCTAAATATATCATATGAAATGGAATCAGAGTCATGACCTGATTTTACATGGACAAAAGCAAATCAAGAAATCAAAGTCATGCAAAAATCCCTTGAAAGTAGTGACAATATCTGAGCCTAAAGCAAATAAAAAAAAATTAGAAGCAACTGAGTGGAAAACATTACCATATTCTGACCACAACTCTTTTATTGTGTCCTCATATTACCCAGTTACCTCATCTTCACCATCAAAAGCATTTCCACTTTTTAGGCTTATCTCTATTTTCTCTTTCATCAGCCCCCTTCTAATTTCATCTGTCTTTTCTGTCTCTTTCTCCATCCAGGGCTGCATTATCAAGCATTTTCATGGTTTTAGAAGTAGCACAGCAGTGTAGTATTCTTTCCTTAAACTCTTATTAGCTATTTATTGCTGTTAAAGAAATAGCTCCAAAGTTTAGCTGGTATTAGGTCTCACGTGAGGTTACCATAAAGCTGTCCGCCAGGCTGCAAGAGGGAGGAGGCTCTACTCCAAGATCACTCATTGGCTGTTATTGGGCCTCTTTCCCTCTTTATAGGGCTTCCTCACTGCAGGGCATTTGACTTCTCTCAGCAGGGTGATGAAAGAGGGACTGAAAATAAAAACACACTACATAGAGGCTATAGTCTTATAACCTAATATCGAAAGTGACTTCCCAGGAATTCTGCTGAATTATATTCTTTAAAACTGAGTCACTAAATCTAACCACACTCATGAGGAGGGGAGCACACAAGGGGCATGAATGCCAAAAAACAGGGACCAATGGGTACCATTTTAGAATCTATTATATCCTTCCACATTTAATCTGAAATCATGATTACTGATATAAATAAACTGTACCCTGGTTAATTTGAAAAGTTATTTTGTCAAACATGAAAGATGGTGATTTGTAAGTTGCCTAGAAACCAAAGAATCAAAGTTCTTAAGTTTGTCAGCCTGTCTCTCACCTGCTGAAAAGAGGCAGCTCTCTCTGCCTGGTCTAGTGACAGGCAAAATTCAATCGGTAAAAATAATGTATGACTTTTGCATTCCACATTACTCACATCCATTTTTCACTTGACTTGAAGCGATCCCACAATGAAGGCATAGTGATTGCTTAAAAATACTCTTGTTTGCAAATGAATAAATTGATGCAACAATGTGGTTTGACATAGAAGGGATTATGTTAAGTGAAATTAGTCAGGAAGAAAAATACCATGTGGTTTCTCTTATACATGGAATCTAAAAAACAAAATAAACGGACAATCAAAACAGAAACAAACGCAGATATAGAGAATAAACTGACGGTTGCCAGATGGGAGAGGGTATAGGTTTGGGTGTAAAGGCGGAAGGATTGAAGAAGTACAAATTGGCAGTCACAAAACAGTCACAGAGATGTAAAGTACAGCATTGGATTATAGTCAATAATATTGTAATAACTATGTATGCTGCCAGATGAGTACTAGATTTATCAGGGGGATCACTGCATAAGCTATATGAATGTCTAACAATACTATACACCCAAAACATGTATAATATTGAATGTCAACTGCAATTAAAAAAATAAAAAAGAAATTAATTACTAATTAAAAATATTTTTAAAAGTGAAGAAATTGAGGCTCTGAGGAGTTGGCTGCGTTGCCCAAGTTCGCATGGTGAGTAATGTGGAACCAATACTTGAGAAGGAGCCTTTGGAATCTAAGTTCCAGATACTTTACATTATATCAGGCAGTTTTGGGGCAAAAGTATCCTTAGAAAGGCAAGCTCCCTCATCTTGGAGCTTCTTAGTTGAGAGCTTCCAATTCCCTTTCTGTGATTCTTGGCTCACTCAGCAGCCTTCTGATCCATCATCTGGACTCTTAAAAACTAGACACCTACCGGAGGGTAGAGGAGAGTGGGTAGGGGGAGGTAGACTGGGTAAAGGGGGTCAAATATATGTAGACAGAAAGAAATCTGAGAGGTGAACACAGTGTAAATATAACATAAATATACATCATGCCTCACTGTTAAAGTGTACAACTGAAACTTATTGGATTTCGTCAACCAATGTCACCAGAAAAAAATAATTAATTAATTAAAACATTTTAATCAAAATTTTATTTAATTAATTAATTGTTCTTCTGCCTTTTCTCTATGAAAGTCTCTCCCCTGCTTCCTGTCTATGGAGCTCTCCTAATCACTTTCTGTTGGATGCTGCCCAATTGGAGTTGATTTCTACTCAAATTTAAAATTTTTAATGTCTCAGTGTATCTTTAAGATAGTACGTGACCATTTGTGGTTATCAAGTTCCTGTCTTGTGAGTTGGTTAGTATAAATGGAATGCTGTAGTCCTAGATGAAAGTTACAATTACAGGTTTCACCCTTAGAAACTCAAGGAATCAGATTGGGGTGATGATCATGAGTTTGAGTGGGCCAGAGAACCCATCAGCCGGCCTGTCCCTCAAAATGACACCAGAATCTCCATTGTATCCCAACACCTAGCTGCAGCCCTCGCTTCAGCCCTAAACTTTCAATTCCATGCAGACTGTATACATCTGCCTGTCTCCCTGACACCTAAAACACACGGTGAATATTCCACTGGGTCTCTCACACCACGTTTGTTTCATCCTAGAATGTGCTGCCTTCAGTGCAGTTACAGTTCACAGCAGCCTCCAACTGGGCTCACTGCTTTTCCACCAGCAGCAGGAGAGTTAAGCTATCATCTGAAACGCAAGGCAGAATAGTGTCACTGTTGTGCTCAAGCTATGCCATTGGTTCCTAACACATCAAGACAAGACACAATCCTTTCGAGGCCCCCAATCCCACATGAGCCACCACTGTGGGTGCCTTTCCCACACCCAATGCTCAGACATGGGCTTCTACCTCCCCCTCCCTCAAGGTGCTCAGCACAGGAGCCTCTTCATTTTTTTCCTCAAGCAAGATAGACACTCCTACCTTAGGACATTTACCCCTCTCTGTCAAGGGAACGTCTCTCCTCCAGTTATCCATGTGCCCCCCCTCTCACTCCAGATCTCCTGGTGTCATTGACAACTTCTCTCAAATGCTCCACGTTCTTATATAGGTGTGTGTTGACTAAATAAAATAACACATCATTAATTGACATATAGCTGCAACCTCAATTTCTGAGATCAAATGGCCTGAACCTTTCAATGCAGAACTTGTTCTTGACCCAAATAATCATTCACTGCTGATTCCTTCCTATGAGGACAGTGAGCGATAGAGTAAGAAATATCTTCAGGTATTTACAAAAGACAAGAATGTTCTACAGAAATAAGTGATAGTCACGTCTGGGAGACATTTGTTTGGGGTGTATTCATGTCTCCCTTACTACTCGCAAAGAAGAAATGAGGAGACTCTACAGAACACGCTCTCTGTGAGAAGTCCCAAAGTCGTTTCCTAAACTAGGGTGGGGCCTACTGAGATCCATGACCACAGAAGCAGGCCTACACCCCAGAAAATGTGCCCAGCTGTGCTTGTGACAGATAAAATGCAGGGATGATACTGTGGGTGGGTAGTCTACAGGAGAGAATTACTTTTCCTACAGCCTTTGATTATCTTGGTCACATCAAGACTCAGCCAACTAACTGAAGAAATCGAGTCCCCCAGATGTCATGGTAGAAATTTCTCCTCCTGTCCTGAAGACATTCAACCTACCTATTGTGTGCAGAGGCATGTGGGTACATGCACCTTAAAGGAGATGCACTCCACGCTCTTCTTCTGCTCTCCCCCTACTTTGTCCTACAATACTATCTAGTTGATTAATGATATTGTAAATGGCTCCTTGGAACTATGAATCCTATACTCACTGTGTACTCAGGATTTCCACTTGGAGGGCTACTGGGTTGTTCCACCTAAAATGGCCAACTTTAGCCTTGGTTTCCACTGGTGAAACACTTCTTCTAACCTCTTCCCAGTTTAATTAAGAGCAAATCTGTCCAGTTGCTCAGGACACATCCCATGGGTCATCTTGAATCCACTCCGTCTCTCTCACGTTTTACCATCAAAAACCTCTGCTAATTCATTCTCCAAAATATATCCACGCTTTGTATGGTGCCAGGTGGTACTAGACTTCTCAGGGCATCACTTCATAAATTATGCAAATGTATAACTACTATAATGTATACCTGAAAGTAATATAAAATAATATTGAATGTCAATTGTAATTGAAAAAATTTTTAAGTCTAATTAACACACACTCATACAACTGGTTTGAATTTAAAAATACTAGTTTCAAAACCATGCATGTCTACACATGTGTGCACGCACACCTGTGCCCACACACACAACACACATATTTCCACTCCTAAGAACCTCTCATTCCTGTCTGCTCCTACCTTACCACAATGTCATCACTGCTCCTCTGGATAATAGCAATGGCCCCTAACTTGGTTTGCTTTCCGATAGCATGAGAGTGAACCCATACCATCAAGAATAAAAGCCAAGATACTTCAATAATAAAGCCAGACTTTCTCAGTCAGCCTTCCAGCACCACCCAGATGCCCCTTCATTCTACTTTCCCCAGAATTCCCTCCATTCAGGTCTCACCTGCCTCCTGTGTTTCCTCCCACACAGAGGCAGACACCACCATCAGGGTGCCTGGGTGCTCACTCTAGCCTCTTCATGGAATGCTCTTCCCAGATATTCTCCACATTATCCCAGTCCTTGTGCCTCATCATCTCAGCCAAGCCTTCCTCATGTAGACTTGAAATGTTTCTTCCCTCGCTTTCCATTCTGCCTTAAATTTCTCATAGCACTCAACACCATCAGGCATGCTACCTTTAATTCATATGGATTTGTTTAACTTCTGTTTTCCTAACTAGAATCTATATTCCCTGAAGACACTTTTGCTCATAGTGGGATCTCAACACCTAGAACAGTGCTAACATATATTATGAACTCAGCAAATATTTGTCAAATAATTAATTGTATTATGCGTAACACTTCAAGAAATTATTCTAATATCTCACATGATGATTTCCCCTACTCTCGAACTTTTTCCTTTCTCTGGATGTCTAGATAATGGCTATATTTTTCTTCTTAGAACATTACTATAAAAAACACACCTTCTTCTGACAATATTCTTTTAGGGACAGAATGATCTGTCCACATCAGCCCTGCTGTTCCTTACCTTCAGCTCTCTCCATTCATCCTTTGTCCTCCTGCGTTAGAATGCCCTGAAACGTAGGACCCCATCACTGAGCCCCCAATCAAAACAGAAGGAAATAAGAAGGAAAAGGCCAATGAGACATTAAGTAAATAAAAAGAAGTACGTCAAAGGAAAAGGACTAGAAAACAAGAGAGAAGAGACGTAACATTAGAAAGACGTAAGACTATATGTCCACTCCGTCACCCCCCCAAAAAATACCATCGATAAAAGCAGAAAACAGGAAGAAGAAGAAATGCTGATGAATAAATAAAAATGAAGAAATGAACCAGAAATCAGTACTCCACACTATGATACTCCATCCTCACTCCACACACATATGTGCACGCCAACAAAACCTGTTATGCCCAGGCCTGGGGGAAGGCAAGTTTACCTGATGCTCCAACTGTCCCAGGACCCTGCTCACCTCACCCTCAGGTCCTCCTCAAGTTCAACCATTAGCGCTTATGCCTGCTCTAACTAGAGGGATTGGGGTTGAAATTTTACCAGGTCCTAAGAGTGAAGAGCCAAGAAAAATTTCCTCCTAAGTCCAGCAGGGGGAGGAGAAAATGAGCATTTTTAAAATACACCAGAGCATCCTGTTCTTCGCAAGGCCTGATCTCAAGAGAAAATTTTGCCACAGCCTAACCAATCGGGGAGAAGGGAACTGCCTAACTCTATCCCCTCTACCACTTGTCCCATCCAAGGCTGGGAAAACACTGAGCAGCACTTGCAACGTTCATAGGCGTTGGCACAGGCTCACCAAAAGACTGAGACCTAGAATGCTTCCCCACCTCCACCCCTTAAAGACACATCACCAAAGGCCTATCGACAGCAGTTTCTTTTGCCCAAGTAAATCAGTCTGGCTTTCCACAAAAAGCTGTGAGGCATCCTGAAAGGTAAAAAAGCAGTTTGAGGAGATGGGGCAAGGATCTGAACTAGACTCAGAGACAGCAGGGATGTTGTAATTATCAGGCCGGGAATTTAAAACACCTGTGATTAAGATACTAAGGGCTATAATGGAAAAAGTAGACAGCATTCAAGAACAGATGGGCACTATAAGCAGAGAGACAGAAATTCTAAGAATCAAAAAGAAACACCAAAGTTCAAAACCCCTGCAACAGAAAGAAAAATGCTTTTTCTGGTCTCAGTACATTGGGCCCAGCTGAAGAGACAATCTCTGAACTTTAGGGTATGTCAATAGGAACTTTGAAAACTGAAAAAAAAAAGATAAAGACAGAAAAAAAACCCCATAAAATCTAAGAACTGTGAGTCAACCCCAAAACATGTAACATATGTGTAACAAGAATACCTGGAGAAGAGAAAAAGGAACAAAAGAGATATTTGAAGCGAGCAATAATGACAGAGAATTTTCCCAAATTAATGTCAGATAGCAAAATATGCAGGGATCAAGGAACCTCAGAGAATATTCAAACTGCAAAAAAAAAAAATCAAAAATCAAAGATTAAATTGAGAATGAAGTCCGGACTCCTACGTAGAAAACGGAAGAAATGAAATGGGGAGAGTGGAGGACCCAGATTCTTCATACTCCTGCTGCCCTGCTTATCGGTTCTCTCCCACCAAGACAGAGGACATCAGAGCAGAAGTATCAGGGAGCTTCCCATCGTACCGGCCCCTGGAAGCTCTGGACGCATCACTCTCCACCTAATCTCCCATAAATAAACACATAAACCTCTCCACCTGTGAGACTAGCACCCTATGTCTAAGCTGCAGGGTCAGCCCCAGGGAAGATGGCGGAGGACTAAGCCCTCAGACCCCCACTCTCTGGGCGCAGCTCTGGCCCCAAGGAGGAGAAACCACATCCCCACCCTGGGTCCCTGCCCCTCCACTCTCCTGTCTCTGCAGGAGGGCGCCTCCTACTGGAGAAATGCCTGCTCCGAGCTGGGACCGGGAGTTTGCAGACAAAGTTCTAGTCCTTCGGGGAGATGGGCTGCACCCGAGGAGGCCATCTGTCCTGTAGTTGTGCTGGAGCTCTGGTCCTGGGCTGGAGGTACCCAGTGGTGCCCACACACCTGCCTGCTGCCTCCCCAGGAGCACCAAAGGGCACAGTAGGAGGCCCTGGGTGGGGCTGGCCAGTGGCACCAGAGACTCATATGGGAGGAGGAGAGGCCTGGGCTGCGGGCCTGGAGCCCTGCAGAGGGGTGGTGCAGGGAGCTTGGGTCTGGCATGTGCGCACTGGGTACCTGGGTCTGGAAGTGGACCCATCTGACAGGGTTTTTTAAAAGCTCCCAGGTGATTCAGATGGGGTATTGGGTAAATAAGTACTGGACTAAGGCAATCTGTGTGCACAATTCTATTCCTGTCTGGGCAATGGTGTGAATACTGTGGCGTCAGATGCCATGGCAGCACATAGGGAAATCCTAGGACATGGTGAGATGAGATACGGAGACATGCCACCAAAGGGGTATGTTCTAAGATAAAGCACACGCAGGGATGGAACGCAGCCATGGACACCAGGTGCCATGGGCCCAACAGCTCTGCCTGCCAGCAATGGAACTCAGTCCAGAGAAAGAAGAATGGCTGACCACGGATTACAATTTTGCTTTGGAAAACTAGGATTACCATCTTCCTGGTTTCCAGAGTTGAAGTTTTCACTTAGCCAAAAGCAGTATCTCTGTGTCCAGTCTGACACTCGCTAAACTGAAGCATAAACTCTGACCAACTTTTCTCACTTCTCGGTCACCTTTAGTCCCTCATCTGTCCGGTCCCCCCTCACCCTCTTCAGCACCTACCACCCTCATTCAGCACTGCATAGTTCAACTTCGGCTTCACCCTGCAGATCTCAGAAGAGACAGGTCAGACCCGAGACGTGTGCAAAGGTCCAATTCTCAGGAGAACGTGAGAGCAAGTGTAACGTGTCTTACATAAATTGCCCTCCAATTCCATGGCTTCAAATGAAAATTTATAGGGACTGAGCATTAAAACATTCTTCTGTTTCTCATAAAACTGACAATGAGCTCATGTCCAGATTTGTGCCTCTAGTTGCCGAGCAGATGTCTCAGGACACCCAACTCAGCTCATAATGAGTCCAGGGAATAGATAGAAGCTCCACACCAAGGAGGAAACCAACATTAATACTTGGCTTCAGGACAAAGTTCATTCCCCATAGCCCTGGCTCTGAAAAATACCCCAGATTCCTACCTAAGTGAAGGAAGTACTCTGACACATCTGCCTACACTTCCCTCAGGGGTCTTCCCCCTCACCTCACCCATGGGGGCTGGAAGAGAATGTGATTGCCACTGAGTGTCAGAGGGAACATCTAATGGATGACAGGAAGTGGGGCCTGGCCGGGTATTCTGTGAATCTTGTACTCTGTTGATGTCCTATACCATTATGTACTTGATCATTGCTTATTCTTTGTTCCTTCAACAAATAGTGATTCAGTACCATAGCCATAAATGAAAATTAGCACAACGAGAAAACCAAAGCACATTTATTCAGAGTTTGCTCTAGCAGGAGAGTCAGCCACTGCCACTGGCATTGTACTAGAGACTCAAGGCAAGCAGAGCAATGGGAAAACTTTAGAGTGGAAGAAAAGGAAGCTTCACGTGTATGGCCTATTGCTCCAGAAATTATTGTTTAGTTTCCTAGCTTGTTACTAAATGAGCACTCTGACTTCCTACAAGTCTGACATTGAGTGGGCTGGCTTTCTGAGTTGTTTGTTGTAGGCAGGAGGGTTGTTTTCCTGGCAGGTTGCTGCAGGGGGAGGGTGGAGTGCTATTTTCACACATGGCCCTGCCATTGCCTGTATATTCAGTCCCTTAGCACCAATATATGTGACTATCCCACTGCTGATGACATATGTGAAAGAACTCCTAAGAGTTTTCAAACAAGAAAAATAATTTTCTATTTCTTTTGCATCTGCATGAGACAATGGATGTTAACTAAACTTATTGCAGTAATCGTCTCACTATACGCAGAAGTAAATCATGCTGTACACCTTCAACTCAATATAGCCTGTGGATGGTGCACCGAGGCATCTCCTACAACTCTCAACTTAAATCATCACTTCTCTCTTCTTCCTGACCATGCCGAGTGGCTTTTGTTGTTTGGGAATTTGGTTTTCTTCTTTCTTTAAACACAAAGTTATGGAATTAAAAAATATCTGTAGCCAATTATACTTCCAGACATATTTTAGCAATAACTGAGCTCCCCAGGTCTCTGGTCAACCTTCCCTCTGTGTTCCATTTCCTTTCCACTGGAACCCATCCTTCAACAGTTGTTTCTGTGGGAATCCATGGGCAGTGAACATCCTCTCTGCTTCTACTTGTCTGAAAATGCCTATTTCTTTTTTCCTTTTGAAATGCCATTGTAACTAAATTAAAACTTGCAGGTAGGCTTTTTTCCACAGATGCCACCTGCTCTCTTCTGCTCTTGACTGGCACGATGAGGAATCTGAGGAAGCTGACTGCAAACCATTTATTGTTAAGCCTTCTTTCTTTTCTGGTTGCTTTTCTGGTTGTCTCTTTATCCTTGATGGACACAGTTTAACTACAGTGGATCTGAGTGTGGTTTTATATTTATCCTGTCCTGAATTCAGAAAACATTTTGATTCTGAGAACTTGGGTCTTTCTTCAATTCGCAGGAATTTTCTCTTCAAATGCCAATTCTTCCCCTCCATCGCCTCCATTCCCCCTATTAGAACTCTTATGGGGCTGATTAGAAGCCTCTCATTCTACATTCTGGACTCTTAACCTGTTCTTCATATTTTTTGTAACCTGTGCCTCTTTCTGCTTAATTCTGAGAATGCCTACAATTGACCAATTTTCTCTTAAGCTGGCTCCTGCCTCCATTTTATCCCAACTATTGTTTGTTAACATTTAAAGCAGTATTTATCCTCTATGTTTTTCATTGGTTGTTTCCTGCTGTCATCATTCAGAGTTCATTTCTGACTCTTTTTCTTTACTATTTTGTATTCCATTTTGGGCAGAGATCCACTTTCACTTGTCCCTTTATATATCTTCAACATACTATTCTAAATTCTTTGTCTGATTCTTCTACAATATTAATTTCATCTTGAGTGAATTACAGTGTTGATTTGGCTTATGTTTGGGGTTTTGTTTGTTTTCAGGCTCCTATGAGGGGGGGATCGAAATTTTTTATTTTGATATTTTTGTCTCTCCTCATGCATGTCCCCAAGCAAAAATGTTCGCCCACCTTCCTGCTCTGCTCAGTGGTTGGCGAGTACTTCTTTCCAGGCATCCGGATACCACATTCCGAAGTAGGTTTTACAGTGAGAACTTGCTGTTGCGCCAAGTGGTTTTGGCACTGTGGCAGAGCTAAGTGGTCTCTGGGCTCATCTATGCCTCTCCAGGCCTTCAGCTCACCTGGGCTAGAGCCCCAGGGGGCACTTGGCCGTAGGTTTTTCAGTTTCTTATTTGGGGAGGTTTGGATTTGGAGCCCTACTTCAGCCCCAAAGCCTGGTTCTGTCCTTGTCTTTCATGGATCTTGTAGAGCCCTTCACCCTGCAGAATGGAACCTCCTTCCACCCAGGGCATTTCCAAGCCCAAACCCCAGCAAGCCTAGGTTTTCAGCCCTACTCACTACTAGCACTTCTCTCTTGTTTCTATTCCACAAAATTTCTTGTATGTGAAAACCAGCTTGCCGTCTTCTTTGTTTTCTCTTTTTATATTTTATCCTGGATTGCTATATGTTTTGAGGAGAGGCATTTATGATGCATGAATATACTACAACATCTTGATTCAGAAGTCAGATGCCCTCATCTTTTAAAAAATCCTCACTCCCATTGGGGGTGGGGGTAGGGGAAGTGTGAAGGGGAGAGAGTATTAAGAGGTACAAATTGGTAGTCACAAAAGTCATGGGCATGTAGAGTATAGCATCGGGAATATAGGAAGTAGTGTGGTAATAACTATGTATGGTGTCAGATGAGTACTGAATTTATCAGAGTGATCACTTTGTAAGTTATGTAAATGTCTAGTCACTGTGCTGTACATCTGAAATTAATATAATATTGTACGTCAACTATAATTGAAAAAGAAATTATCATTCAACTCCATACCATCCCCACCATGGGCATTTCTACTCTTCCTTTTCTACTAGAGTCAAACACTGACACCAGACACCTCTCGATCTGAGTATCCTCCCTGATTCTCTTTCTGCCCAGCCCACACTGCCAACCCTGAGACTGTAACAGAAGTCGACTATGGCCTGGAGAGATTCAGGACAGTGAGAGTGGCAAAGGGAAGAGACTTGGCTTTGCCCATTACTCCATGTCACAGATGCCACAACAGAAGGAACCCTTTTGGTGTAAAGGCTGATGAATACCTAAACAAATTCACAATCACATATGAACTTCCATGAAAAACAGAAAGCTTACCTGTCTCATTCTTGCAAAAACACCACTCAGGATGCATCAAGAGTGATAACTCTTCTACCTTAGTGATATGTTAAAGGGAATGCAACTTTCTGATGAAATATTGGGTGAGAAAAGAGAAATGAGAGACATGCAAACCTGGCCAGCTGGAGCAAAAATCTCCTTGATTTTCAAGCGTAGGCTGAACCTATAACTATGCTCCATGTAGCCTTGGCTTGCCTGAGTTAAAGCCTTTTCTAAGCCCCTGAAAGACTCCAGGCACACTGAGGGATCCTGTGGTACCTACCCAACTGAGTCCTGGCCTTCGAAGCACCACTAAGCACTCCAAAAGGCAGCTAGGAAGTAATGTCTATAAGTTTGATATTAAGTTCATATCTGTAACATTTTCTTCTCTCAAACATAGGCCATTCAAATCATAATCACACTTCAGCTTTTTCTCTTTAAACCAAGTCCTGAGAATGAATGATTCTATCAGTTTTATCCTGTTATTTTTTTATTTGCTTCCTTGAGTGGAAATGCAGGGAAGGCAGAAACAGTGGAAGGGTTTCTGCTAGGTCCCACCTAACTCTTCCCGTATGTCTCTTTCTCCCTTGCAGAACCTACTCACAGCTGAGCGGTGGGTAGCGTGAGAACACTCTTCCACTCAGCTTTCTCCACTTTTCAGTACTTTCCATTCTGGTCAAGGTTAAGATGGAAGACAGAATAAAACTCACAGGAGCAGGAAATTCTCAGAACTCAAAGCTCTGGGAACATAGAACTCCAGAGAGGGGGATTTCCTGGAGCTGTCCCTGGGATCGAGACATCTTAGTGGCCATCAGAGAGAGGTTGAACAGATGTTGATGCCCTTCTTCTGATGTCTGGGATTCTGCTGTGCACATGTCCCACTCCTCTCTTTCGCCCTGCCCAGGACTTAGTGCTGCCTGGGTTTCCAGGACCCGTTCATAGTTGCTCCTCCAGCCTATACCCAACTGTTACTTAATTTCCTTCCCAACTCAGTGCTCACCTATCCTACGTGGAGAAGAGCAGTGACTTGAGTTGAGGAGTCAGTGTTCTACCCACTATTGTTCCCATCAACTAACTCCCCTCATTTATACCTACTATCTTGACCTGTAGACATTGGAATGCAGCTCCTTCATTAAACCTGTCCTAGGTGTCTCCATGATGCCTTTTCTGATCTCTCCCTGACATCACCCATGCATTAGGGCCCTTCTTGGGGTCCACACCATACCTTGAATACATACACGTGACCATATTTAATGAAGACTACTTTAACTTACCTTCATTCCTGAGTTTCTGTGTATCATAGATCAGGTTTCCTGAAAGCAGACTGAGACAGGCTGTGCATGCAGGAAATGTATTGGAAAGTGCTCTCAGAATTTAGTGCCACTATGGTGAGGAAAGGAAATTAAGGAAGCAAAATTAGACTCAGGGAGAAATTTCCTGTATGCCTCAGATGATCCTGTAAGGAGCCCTGGAACTGGGATGGCCCTTCAAGGAAACTGAGGTAAGATGGCCAGAACTTTATACCATCCATTGACCAGTCATGGGATTCAGGAATCCCCTCAAGGCAAAGCAGGACCTCTGGTAAGCTCCATTTCCTCGCTCATGGACAATTCTGAGAGAGGGTCATAGCTGAGACCTGTCACCAACTCTCCCAGCAGCTGTGGGATATTTTAATATATATATTAAATATTAATATATTAATAGTTTGTAACCCCAAACACTCAGCCTTCCTTCCACATTGCCCACACTCAGCATGGACATGATAGATTGATTTACTAATCTGATTAACTCTGGTCAGAGAATGATTTTTATTTTCAATAGGACACATTTATTTCTTTTCCAATCAAACCATAGTTGGCTAATCCAGGTTTCCAGCTCTAGGGCCCACATCTGCAGGCCCCAGTACCAGCTTAGCCTTGCTCCCCACTACAGGGACACCTCCCCATGAGTTTCCTGAGAGCCCCAGTCACTTCCTTGTTCCTCAGGCTGTAGATAAGCGGGTTGAGCATGGGGGTGATCATGGTATAGAAGGAGGAGACCACCTTGTCCTGCTTGGAGGAGTGGTAGATCTGGGGCCGCATATAGGTGATAATGGCAGCCCCATAGAAGAGGGTGACCACGGCCACGTGGGAAGAGCAGGTAGCAAAGGCCTTTTGCCGACTTTCGGCAGAGTGCATACGAAGTATGGCCACCAGGATCCACAGGTAGGAGGCAGAGATGACAGAGAAGGGCAAGAGAAGCATGAGGACACAGCAAATATATATCATTTTCTCATAGAGAGAAGTGTCAGCACAGGCCAGCTTGAGCACGGCAGGGATATCAGAAAAATTGGTCGATCTCCTGGGAGCCACAGTAGGGGAAACTCAACGTGAAGACAGCCTGGATCAGCCCATCCACCAGGCCAAAGAGCCAGGACCCTCCCACCATGAGCCAGCACACACGGCGGTTCATGACCACCGAGTACCTCAACGGGTTGCTGATGGCCACATAGCGGTCATAAGCCATGAAGGCCAGCAGGAAGCATTCATCCCCCAGGAGGTGAGAAAGAAAAGGATCTGGAGCCCACAGCCTGTGAAGGAGATGGAGCCACGGCCCAGCAGGAAGTCGGTGGCCATCCGTGGCACGATGGTGGAGATGAGCATGAGGTCCATGAGCGACAGCCAACTGAGGAAGAAGTACATGGGGCTGTGCAGGCGGGAGTCCATATTGATGACAAGGATCATGAGCCTGTTGCCAGAGAGGGCCACCAGAAACATGACCATGATGATGGAGAAGAGGAGGACGTACAGAGGCGTGTGCGTGAAGAGGCCCAGGAGGACAAAGTGAGAGATGAGAGTCTGGTTTCCCGCCCAGGCCATCGTTCCTGCAGAGGGATGTGCCAGAGGGCGGTGGGATCTGGAAGCAGGAGGATTGCATTTAGTGCCGTGGTAATGAGGATGTTATGACTTTGCCAAATGCACCCCGCCCCTCTTTAAATGGTCATTGGTTTAGGTAAAAAGGCCTGGCATCTTTTACAAAAATAATCTGTAACAAAGATGCAAACTATTCTTGTTGTTGTTTCAACTTCTACGACTGTATGCACGTGGTTGAAAAGCAAACTTGAAGCATCGATTGCTAAAGTGGGCACTGCTCCGCGTCTGCCAGGAGCTGGTCTCCAGCCCTCATAGTTGCTTCTCTACCAAGTTCTGGGCCAGCCTCACCCGAGGACTGGCTTTTTCAGAAAAAGTACTAAAGCAGTAAAGACATTTGCCGACTGTGTGAACTGGGTACCTAGATGACCTTTCAGAAACTCCATTTTCTTACCTTGAATTGGGATAACAATACCATCTTATGTGGTGACGGTAAAATTGAAGGTTATAACAAGCAATGCCTAGTAATTTAGAAGTGGTAACAGCTGACCCTGCCTGAGCATTTCTCACGTGCCAGGCGCCATGATGAGCGCTCTGTCACGTCCTCGCATTTACTCCTCATAACTGCCCTGAAAGATGGACCATTATCCCCATTCCACAAGTTAGGAAACAGACAGCGGGAAGTTTATTAATTTGGTTCTTTTCAGATGTGAAAGCTTTAAGTATTGCCTAAGAAACTTAGTAAATGAGAAACTAAATGGCCAATGCAAAGGAAAAACTAAGAAATTTGTTATGGTATAATCACATGATAAAATACCACCACATCATCAAAAGATATTTATAACATTTTAAAAGATATTGAGCAAAAATGTACATCTACTGAGTATTTTTTAATATTTTAAAGACTGGGAGTAATACACCAAGATAGTAAGAGTGTGCTTTCTTCCAGATGGTGGAATTAAAAATTATGTCTTTCCATTTTTTTCTGTATTTTACACATTTTCTATAAGGAATGTGGACATATAATTTTTAAAGCAAAGTTATGCAACATATAATATCATTACTCAAAACTGGCAGCTTTCTCTTATAATACTACTAACCAATTAGTGAAAGTAGTAGAAAAAAATCAATATATCTTACTCACAATTGTTGTGAAGTTCCTAGGAAGAACTCTAATGCTAAAAGTAGCAGAGCATTTTGAGACCTAAAAGACGATCTAAAGAAAGCTATGCACTAGGCTCAATAGTGTAAGGGTGTAAATTATCCTCAAAATAAATCTATAAAATTCATGTGACCCCAACAAAAACCCCAAAGGACACTTGTCGTTTGATGATGGCACTGTAGAGTCAGAATTATCTCAGAAGTCTTCTAAAAGCAGTGAGGACGTCCAGAACAGAAGCACAGTCTATGGTGGACGAAGATGGGATGGCTGAAAGCTGTAGCCACAGACAACAAGGGAAGGGACAGCAAAAGCCGTAAACTGAGAAGGGAGAAGGAGAAAATGGGAAAAAGACACCTGTGAACAGAGATAATAAAGTAACCTCTACAAAGAGAAGAGCAAAACCCAAATCACCAGTTTGCATTAGTGGAAGCGAGGAACTGGTGAAAAGATCCCCTGGGACCTGGTTCATTAGAAGGAGTAGAGGAGAAGGAATTAAACAAAGAAGGTCACAGATAAGCCTTGTTTGCAGAAGGAACTCTGCCTTGGTGGCATGGAGAGAAGAGGATGTGCATTAAGGACAGCCCTCCAGTTGTCCATCTCAGTAGCCTGAGGATAACATAACCTTATACTCAATACCCCGTGTCTGGAGACCTTGATATATGAACCGCACTCTGGGGTTAAAATGGCCAGTTGAGCACACAATCACTGCTCCTTGCAAAAATCCCACTAGAGTGAGGGTGCCCACAGGTGCCACAAGTGCAGCTGAGAAGACAACAGCAGCATTCTTTGGAACTGGAAGCAGACGCGTGTGTGTAGCCCACTTGCAGACTGGAGCAGGCTGAGCTGCTGATTAATTAAATGGCTGGGAAAGAGAGAGTAAAACCAGGGCTCGCTTGACAGTCAGCTGAAGAAGCACAGAGTCCTCCTGACACCACAGAGATGGGTCCTGCTCTTCCTACATCCCAGCAACAAGCAGGAGACTGATTCCCCAAGAAGGTCAAGCCAAGACTGTCAGGCCCAGGGGCGTTCCGGGGAGGTGAGGATACTGTCAGCAGAGCAGATATATGAGAAAGCAGGGTGCCTGGCCTTGCCTTCTAGTCAGCTCCAGGGAGCTCCCTAACCCGGTCCAGGAATCCGATGGGCCCAGGAACTATCTAAAGATACGGATGTCAGAAGTTTTTTTTTTTTTAAATAACACAAAACCCCCATCATCTCACCCAGAGTGAAGCCACTCTTAATGTGTCACACCCACATGCTTGGAGCACCCAGCCTGTTTTTTCTTACCCTATTTTTTTACCAGGAGTAGACAACCAAGGGTCAGCAGACATCTGAAAAGTTTTCATCCTCGGAAAGGAAGAAAACCAACAAAGCGAAATGGATGAAAGAAAATACGATTCAGGGAAAAAAAAGGTTTCAAGATTCTTATAATCAGCATCGGATGAGATAAGTAAAGAGATTACAAACATAAAACAAGAATACGATCCTATCAGAAAAGGAGCATTCATGGGACAAAATTTAAAAAATATACAACATTTGACTAAGCAGTTTTACTTACAGAAATATATTTACCGATATATTTGCACATCTGTGAAATGACACGTAGAGAAGATGATTTAGTGTAGAGTGATTTCAGTAGAAAAAAGATTGCAACTAACCTAAATATCCATCAATAGAAGAAAGGTTAACTAAATCTTGGAATAATATGCAAATAAGAAAAACAGAATGAGGTCACTTTTTAGTGTTGATAGAGAGAATTCTCTCCAAAGGATATTGTTTAGTGAAAAAGGCATAGAACAGAGCAGTATATACAGTATATTCGTACATATAAAAATATCACATGCAATATAATTTTATGCTATAATTACATTATATATTGTTATATAAATTATGTGTTGTGTCTTATAATCATACAAATATACTCTATTATAAATCATAAAATTATATATAATATTACATTATATAAAGGCATAAAAAAGTCTGTGTATGTATACTATAAATAAAAACGCTGGAATGAAACATCAGAAACTGGTAACGGTACCTCAGAAAAAAGAATCGGAAGGCTCTGATTGCTGAGATCTAGGCTAGAGAGGAGTGTCTTAATGGTATATGATTTTGTGCCTCTTGAAATTTACTGTTTGTGAAATAACATACTTTAAAGAAATACAGAAACATAATGTTGACGTGATGGCTCTGCCATGGAAATTGACCAAGTGAGAACCAACATGAATGCATAGCATGTTGTAGGTACTTGTAAATATTTGTTGAATGGCCAAAATAATTTTGAAAAAATTAAACAATGTCCAACAGTTCAAAACAAAACTTCCTCATTGGTTATCTAAATATAAAAAGTCTGCTGTTGGTGCAGGAAGAAGCAAATTGACCAACGGAACAGAATCACATCAATATGTATGTGAAAATTTACAACCTGATTTAAATAATAAAATTTAAAATCTCTAAGAAATAAAGGATTATTCAATAAAAGGTTTGACACAATTGCTTACCTGTTATGAAAAAAAGAATTAAATCCTTCTGTCATACCAAACACAAAAACAAATTTCTGGCAGTTTGAAGAACTAAATGGAGAAACTCATAGCATTATTGGAAGAAAATATAGGAGAATATGCTCATGACCTTGGAGTAGGAATGATCTCATTAAATAAAGCTCAAAGAATGAACATACTATGCATAATATATTACATATAGTAATAAAAATTCACAATATAACATATTTAAAAGTATATAGTACTAGAAAAGCATATATAATTTTTCATATTTAAAATAAGTAAAGCATACCCATAAAACAATAAGAAAAGTGATAAATAAAATGAACAGTAATTCTCAGAAGTAAAAATCCTAATAAACATTATAAGATGGCTTATTTCTCTAGTAAGTTTTTACCCATCAAGTTGGAGTAAAGTTTGGTAATATTAAGTGGGGAGGCAAGAATAGGAGACACACTTGTACATGAAATACTGAGGGACCCAGAGCCTGGTATCGGTGGTTATGTCTGCGGAGAAAGGGTTAGGCTTGGCTGGGGATGCTGGTCAAAGAGGGACTCTAGTTTGATCTGTAATATTTGAAATCTTGACAAGAATGTGTTCGTGTATTCCTTGAAATTAAGTGAAGGTTGTCATGAACCGATAACTGATGTTTCTGGAAGAACCTTTTACTTTAAGCTTGCTTTGTAGCATAACATTCTTAAATATGTAAAACAAGTGACAATTTAGAAAATTTTTGAAAAAGTGAAAGAAATTCACATTGTAATGTATTTTTTAGAGAAAAGTAACATCGATAGGTTATTATTCTCTGTCAACTCTGGGTGTTGTGGGTGATCTCTTTGTTGCCAAAGCCATTGGCCACACACACCGCAGTCACAGCACGTGAGAGCACATTGAGAAGCCCCGCCTGGAAAATGATAGTCCCTCTCATGGAGTGACAGCACAGAATGCAAGGAGTCATAAGAGAAAGAGCAGAAAGGAGAGGAATGAGGGGAAACTTTGATAATAGACCAAGAGGGTTACAGATGAAAGAAGTAATGGGAAAATGTCCAGGAAAAGAAGTGGAGATAAAGAAGTGTGATAAGATGGAGAAAAATAAAGAGGAAAAATATTAGCTTATCAGAGCTGTTATTTTCCCAGAAGAGGTGGAAAATAAGGAAACAAAGACACAATGCAATAGATACTAGGACAGAGACCGTGAGAAAGGAGAACTCCGATGCCAGGAGAGAAGGCTCAGGAGAAAGATTCTGGCATAGATGGCAGAAGGCACAGGCAGAGAAAGGCCACCTGTGTGAAGTGGGCAGGGAAGTAAAGAAACTACTAGGAAGCAGCCGTGATGATCCAAGCAGGTGATGGCCACCAGCCGTGTGACCTTGGGCAGATTCCTTAACCATTCCGAGCTCACCATCATCTGTGGTGGCTACGAGGATAAAATAAGATAATATACGTGTAAGCCCCTACTCTGGTGCCTGGCACATAGTAAGTGCCCAATACACAGTGGCAGCTATCATGATGTCCACAACCGTCGTCGCTTGTTATGCTGGTGACAAGGTGGTGGCAGGACAAACATAAAGGTGAAGGGACTTCTTTTTTTTTTTTAAGTGCATTGGAAATTAGAATCTTCAAGTTGAAAAGCAATATGGATGCTCTTTGCGCTGACTCTTACCCAAAGCATGGACTGATTTTCAATAAATACCCTTTAATGAGTTGATCGGATGAACTAATCTCTGCTTCTGTAGGAGGCCCCACTCCAATGTAATCTAAGCTCTTGCTACCAATTGGGATGCGGATGTCTCCTACAGAGCATTAGCGGGTAGAGCAGGAGATATTTTAGGGAAGGAAGGCTTTCTGCTCCCCTCAGATCCCACTTGCAAGAGCCCCAGGCTGTGTGTGACAGGCTCCTGCAGAGGTGCATCTGGGAGTTTTCTCAGAGATCCCTGTGGCAGAGAGGGGAGAAGTCAGACTCATGGGACAGCTTTCCCGAAGAGAAAGGAAACTGCAGGGTTGGAAAAGAAGTGCGCAGACACACCAAAGTATGTTCTGCCAAATAATATCAGAGCCATGACTGTCCTCCAAGAGGAAGGGATGTGGGAGAGAACCTCCAAACAGAAAAAGTATGTGGGGTGGTGGGAAGCAGCAAGCAAAAACTTGTTTTCAAGGATTAGAAATATAGGCACAGGTGGTGGGTGGGTGGGCAGGTGAGGACTTTGCCACTGTGTTTCAAAATCAAATAGCCAGATATCATTCATCAGGGACAGACAACTCTCCCAATATCCTGAGGGGGGCAGTTTAGGGGTACAGTCCTCAGGTCTTCTCTAGTTCTATCCATAGAACAAAGAGTTGGGGAAGAAAACCACCATTTTTTAGAAACCAAATCTCACTGCACAAGAGTTCTCAACCTCAAGAGAAATTGTAAGCAGGAGAAAGGTAGGGAGAGTTGTGGGGTAAACAAACATTTTAAGCATTTGATCACAGAAAGAGGAAATGCAAGACACAGAGAGGAAGAACCTTACCTGAAACCATGTAATCAGTGATACCAGGAAGGGCTGGGGAGTCAGGAGGGCAGATCTGGATCTGGAGCTGTATTTCCTGGTGAAGAGACTCTACCACCCCGGGAGGTGGGGGTAGGGGGGTGACAAGGCTGCTCTGATTACTCACGGGGCTCTGCAACGGGGTCTCTCTCAGCCAAGGGGAACTGGATCATCTCCATTCCCTGAAGGAAATGGGCCTGAAAATGGTGCAGGAGAGAACTAAGAAAGGTAGAGGAGAGAAATTTCCAGGAGAAAGAAAACTCCTGTGGTCAGAATTCCTCCAGAATCTCCTCCTGTCCTGTGAAAATAGGAGTTGATGTCTTTTGTGGTGGTGGCTATGGAAAGGTTGTGAATAAATGCTTTGGTTAAAACAGGGAAAAATGGATTCTGAAAGAAGGAATGTAGAATAACCTGGAAGGGAGATCCATGCTAAAACTCTGGCAGAATCTTTGGGGGTTAAGAAAAAATTTTCCAGAAACCATCATCACAGAACACACATATGAAGGAGACAAGGGGACTTGGTCGGACCCGAAGGAGAAGGGCTTCCTGTTGGGAGCAACACAGACCCTCTCACCTGTGGAGGGGACCCCCATGCTGGGCCAGGTCCAGTGCAGAATGAGGGATTTTATACCCTGCCACTCCTCAGTGCCACTTATTGTTCTCATTTCTGCTACTCCTTTTTCACAACTCCTTGGAGACCCTTCCTCTGCCACACCTTTATTCCCTGTCTCTGCCAATTATAACTCCCAGGGAAGAAAGCCTCCTGAAAACTTCTCTTTGTCTCTTAGCCACCCCAATGGACACTCTCCCAGGGGAGGTAGAGAGGAAAGCTAGGGGAGTTTCAATGGGTCAACCTAGGAGAACTGACTCTCCTTACATTTTAAAAGGGAATGACAGACAATGTTGGGTTTTGTTTGTGTTGTCCACATTGGAGCGACCACTATATCAAGTGTGTAGGCAAAGCCAACAGGTCATCTTCCAGAGCCTTCCAGATTGTCACCCTTCTACATCTTCTGCTTCCTCTTTTAGTGTTTAAATGAGAAGGCTCCCATTGAAGACAAACTGAGCTCAGAACTCAATTCTACTGGAATTCAATTCAGTCCCCAAGTGATTGAGGATTCAAAATACAACTCTGCTATACCAAGAGTTCATCTTTCCCTGGCACCAACCCATCCCGCCCACTTTCTTGTCAGCTCCCACCCAGCTGAGTTCTCTCACACCCAGATGTTTCCAAAAATACAAGTAGCACATACTCTTGACCTTGAAGCTAAACAGAGTTGGGTGGAAACCTTATTTAGACTTGACCTTGTGCAATGGACCAATCTGAACCCCAGTTACCTCATTCGTAAAATTGGACTATTGATGTTTACTACAAAATATTTGTGACCATTAAATTAAATAGACAACCTAAAGTCATCTGCGTATCATAGGTTCTCGGAATTATAATTACTAGTGCCACTGCCCTTTGTTACCTTGAAAGCCTGAAAGCTGAGTCAAAAATACAGACTTTACAAAAATAGTTTATAAAACTCACTAAACAAATTACTAAATCCTATAGCGTGCAACAAAAACAAATGCTGAAAAGGGAGAAGAATTGGATTTCTAGAGATGGCACATTATAATGTTTGAAATGTCCTGTTTTCAACAAAAAACTAAAGGGCATGAAAAGAGGAAAGTTTAATCCATTCACAGAAGAAGTAAACAGAAACTGTTCTTGAGAAAGCATGGAAATGAACCTTCCAGACAAAGACTTTAAATCAGCTAATTTAAATATTCTCAAACAGCTACGGGTGCCATGGACAAAGAGCTAAAGGAAACTAGGAGAACAATGTATGAATAAATACAGAGTATCATCAAATACATAGATATTACAAAAAAAAACAGAAATTCTGGAGCTTAAAAGTACAATAACTGAAATTAAAAGCTCACTGAAGAGTTATAATAGCAGATTTAAGAAGGTAGAATTAAAAGAAAAAAAACAGTGAATATGATCATTGGTCCATTCAGATTATCAGGTCTAAAGAGAAAAAAGAAAAAAGAATGAAGAATAATGAATGGAGCCAATGAGATCAGTGATATACCATCAAGCATAGCAACACAGACATTCAGAAAATCAAGAATGAGAGAGATAGGTGCAATGAAAATAGTTAAAGAAACAGTTATTGAAAACTGTTCGTATCCATACAGAGAAATATAATCAAATTGTTAGAAGACAAGGACAAAGAAAGACTCTTGAAACCCTGAGAGAGAAACAACTCATCATGTACATGGGCTCAGTGAGGTTAATAGCAGACTTCTTATCAGAAATCATGGAGATCAGAAAGGAGTGGGCTGACCCCTGAAAGAAAAATAACTGTCAACTAAGTATTCTATATTTAGCAAAACTATCCTTCGAAGTGAAGAAGAAGTTCAGACATTCTTAGCCAAACAAAAGCTAAGGGAGGACTTCCAGTGAAGAAGGTCAAGTAGGTAAATACTGTGCTCGCCTCCTGTCCAGACCATGCCAAAATTACAACTAAACTGTAGAATAACCATCATTGAGAACTACCTGAAGAAGAACTGAACAGAAGTCCTACAAGTAAGGATATACAGAGGAAGCTGCGTGGAGACTGTAGGAGCGGTGGAGTCACAGAACAAGCAGGCCCTACACTCATGGATGGCGGTTAAGACATGGGAGGGATATCTCGGCCTTAGAGGTCTTCTTTGGAGAAGTCAGCGGTCCTAGCACAGACTGGGCTCTCTGGCCCAGGGTTTCAGTGCCAGGAAGGAAAGTCTCCATGACTTCTGGCTGCAATAATCACTGGGGAACCAGTCCAGGTGAGACAGAGGGCTGCTGGTTCCCATACATTCCTCTTAAAGGACCCAAGCACAGACTCACTCACTAATAAAAAGTTGTTTGGTGGCAAAGTAATGAGAATGGGAAGTGGAAGAAGAAAGTTATAAATATTAAGTATGGTGTCCTGATCAATTGGGTGTGTGTGCGTGTGTGTGTGTGTGTGTGTGTGTGTGTGTTGTACATGTACGTGAGCTAATTTGTTTTCATCTACCTTCTTCCTTATATGATTCCACACTGAGAGCTGGTGCTGGCTAATACTGAGAGCTGACACATAACTAACTAACTTTGCCCTCAGATGGATACTATGGCCGATGAAGAATACCATGTGTATGGAGCATAGTCAAGAAGTGTTATATTGCTGTTGCTCTTTACAAAAGTTCAAATATGGACAAAATAATCCGGATGCTGAGCAGCCAGAGGGATGGACTGTGCCAGTTGTTAAGCTATTGCCCAGTTCCACACCTACACTCTACACTCCAGTTTGGGATGCTGGGGTGCTTTGTCATCAAGGTCCACATTACAACCTGCCAATAGGGGCACTAGAAGGAGACTAAGCCAGGAGGAGGGGAGAAAAAACAAACTCCACGGTTTTCTGTTTTTCCTGTCAAAATCATCCCAGCACTGTTTCTTTGCCTTGGCAGTTGGTTCCACTGTGCATATTTTATCCTCGCACTTGCACACCAGTCTCATTTTGTCCTTCAGAGCAACGAGCACCAGCTGACCGACACCTACTCCTCAGCAGTCTGGGGACAGAGAGTGTCCTCTGAACTCCTGGAGTTCCAGAACCAGACACACAGCACCCACTCGTCAGGAGTCTGAGGCCCAGTCTCTGAGCCCCTCCTCTTACTCTGGGCTCTGGAGGAACCACCAGAAGTCAGGGCAGAGCAAGCGTCTCAGAGGTCGGGAGCCCCTCCACAGGGTTCCGTCTGAGATGTGAACACCAGCTGGTCAGTGCCTTCTCCTCAGATGTTTGGGGGCCAGGATTCCAGGGCTTAAACACCGTAACCTCTCCCTTTACATTCCCAGGGTCGGAATACAGGCTTCTTTCTGCCGTTTTTTTTTTCTCTCTGTAAACCTTAGTGTTCTTGTGCCATTTCAGTTTTCAAATGTATAGTTGGCACTATATTTACATTACATTTTCTCTGTTAAAACATCTGAGGCAGTTTTATTCCCGACTGGATCCTGACTGATATGTGTGTTCAAATAATGGCTCAAATTCCATCTTTATTTCTGTTCTAATCTTCATCCTCCAAAAAGGTCAGTTTTTACTATGTAGAATTGGAAGTACCGAATGAATCACGGCTGCTACAGAAAATTTGGCATGTGAATGTGATGTTTTTAAAAATGCTTTCATACATTTCATGTCATTGATGCTCTCTTCTTGCATTCACTTAATGAAGTTTTTACTGAGAAACTGCTATTCATAAGGTACAGGGCAGGTATTGGTGATATGCAAATAAATAAGACATAACCCTTGCAGAGATAACCTCTAAACAGTAGAAATATATTTTTGTTATTTATTAGAAGGAGCTTTATAAAGCCTCCAGAGGAATATGGAAGAAGACTAGGTCCTACCCCAAAAGAATGATAGAGACAATTTCCACCATCCAGAAAGTTTTTATTTAAGAGATCTATGTTTCTTATTCTGAATCATCAATTAAGGAATATAGAGGTACGTAAAGGGAATAAGACAGTGCCCGACACTTAGCAAGCCCTCAATAAAAGACAGTTACAACCAAAGAGAATTAAGAAATAGGGTGAATTTACTTCAAGGACTTTATATACGATGAGTCACATGGAGGGGTCCCTACAAAATCCCTGTGAGGTAGGACAGGCATCATTGTTCCCATTTATTGATAAGGAAACAGACAACAACAAATGATGAGTGGCTTACCAACATTATGCCACCGAGAGGTGGCAGCAGCAAGCCCAGGACGGCCTGGTCCTTCAGTGCTGGCTGCCAATCCTGCAACGGTCCAGCCCCTTCCTCAGGGCCCCCATCACCTCCCGGTTCCTCAAGCTATAAATGAGGGGATTGAGCATAGGAGTGAGAACTGTGTAGAAGATGGAGACCACCTTGTCATGGCTTGGGGCCCGGTAGCGCCTAGGTCTCAGGTAGATGAACATGGCTGCCCCATAGAAGAGGGAGACGGCTGTCAGGTGGGAGGAGCAGGTGGCCAGAGCCTTTCTACTGGCCTGAGCAGAGCGCATATAGAGCACAGCCCTCAGAATGCGAGAATAGGAGGCCACGATGATGGAAAAGGAAGTAGGAGCATGAAGACACAGCAAACAAATTGCACATGCTCAAAAATTGATGTGTCTGTACAAGCCAACTTCAATAAGGACATCACCTCACAGAAGAAGTGGTCCACATTTCTTGAACCACAGTAGTGTAAACTCAAGACTGCCACCATTGGGATCAAACCATCTAGTATCCCAAAGGCCCAGGAACTTCCAGCAATCTGGAGACAGACTCTCTGATTCATGAGGTTGGGATAGTGAAGTGGGTGACTGATGGCCACATAGCGGTCATAAGCCATGAGTCCCAGCAAGAGCCCTTCAGATCCTACAAGAGAGACAAAAAAGCCAATTTGTATGCCACAGCCCACAAAGGAGATGAACTTTGTGCCAGACAGGAAGTTGACCACCATCTTTGGCACAATGTCACAGACCAACATGAGGTCCATGAGGGAGAGCTGACTGAGGAAGAAGTACATGGGTGTATGAAGTCGAGGATCTGTGAAGATGAGGAAGATGAGGAGGCCATTCCCGCAGAGGGCCACTGTGAAGACTCCCGTAACTGCAGAGAAGAGGACAAGGTCAGTCGGACTGTGGGAAAAGATGCCCAAGAGGATGAAGCCATCTGTGGATGATTGGTTCAGCCACATCTCCATGGCTCTGTTGCTGTTCCTGGTCACCTAGGAATATGGACAAAAAGTTTTGAAATGATAGGCATTTCTCTATTGACCTCTGCATTGCACATCTTCATCCAGCTGTGTTATTTGTCACTCATGTGGCCTCAACAACATAAGCTGCAGGGCATTTCTTCCTATCTCTATGACACAGCAGTAGGAGCTCCGTTAGTTCATAGAATGGTCCATGTATCTTTATTGGTGTGTATTCTTACCAAGAAGAGCAGAAATGGAGTTATTTTATGTGTCTTAGGACCTTTCTAAAAGCAAAGTCTTGGCTTTGTTATATGATATTGAGTCTTTTATGATAGCACACAGACTTGTTAAATTATCTCTAACAGGGCTGGACAACTTACATGTGTTATAGACAGGGAAGAGAATGAAGTATGAGTTGTTCTCTAGTGTATATCTTTCTCTATGTTCGATAGTTTTATCATACTATCCATTCTGTTGTGTTTATAAATAGATAAAGGAAGGGCTCTCTAGTGTATCACATGAAAAGGAAGAATTGCTATTGGGTGCCATTGCTGTCAATTATGTTGGGGTTGACAGGAAAGTTTCAGGGTCAATGGGGAGAAGCAATGCTTTGGTGTCCAAACCTCTTAAGAACAGTTCAATTGTATAGTGACTTTTAAAATAATCACAGGAACAGGGCCTTAGTAGATGTTGGCTAATAAACACATAGAGGGAATTCCTGCCTATAAAGTTATCTTCAGTAGAAATCAAGCAGCTTTCTTTATATAATTTTTCTGACTAATATATTCCACCTGACATTCTAATTAAATGAGCATTTACACTTTGTTTTCTAAAAGTTCCAATTAATTTATTTGGACTATGTCATTGAATGAATATTTCTCTTGGTATTTGGTCAAGATCTTTTTCTAAATATATCATATGAAATGGAATCAGAGTCATGACCTGATTTTACATGGACAAAGCAAATCAAGAAATCAAAGTCATGCAAAAATCCCTTGAAAGTAGTGACAATATCTGAGCCTAAAGCAAATAAAAAAAAATTAGAAGCAACTGAGTGGAAAACATTACCATATTCTGACCACAACTCTTTTATTGTTGTCCTCATATTACCCAGTTACCTCATCTTCACCATCAAAAGCATTTCCACTTTTTTAGGCTTATCTCTATTTTCTCTTTCATCAGCCCCCTTCTAATTTCATCTGTCTTTTCTGTCTCTTTCTCCATCCAGGGCTGCATTATCAAGCATTTTCATGGTTTTAGAAGTAGCACAGCAGTGTAGTATTCTTTCCTTAAACTCTTATTAGCTATTTATTGCTGTTAAAGAAATAGCTCCAAAGTTTAGCTGGTATTAGGTCTCACGTGAGGTTACCATAAAGCTGTCCGCCAGGCTGCAAGAGGGAGGAGGCTCTACTCCAAGATCACTCATTGGCTGTTATTGGGCCTCTTTCCCTCTTTATAGGGCTTCCTCACTGCAGGGCATTTGACTTCTCTCAGCAGGGTGATGAAAGAGGGACTGAAAATAAAAACACACTACATAGAGGCTATAGTCTTATAACCTAATATCGAAAGTGACTTCCCAGGAATTCTGCTGAATTATATTCTTTAAAACTGAGTCACTAATCTAACCACACTCATGAGGAGGGGAGCACACAAGGGGCATGAATGCCAAAAAACAGGGACCAATGGGTACCATTTTAGAATCTATTATATCCTTCCACATTTAATCTGAAATCATGATTACTGATATAAATAAACTGTACCCTGGTTAATTTGAAAAGTTATTTTGTCAAACATGAAAGATGGTGATTTGTAAGTTGCCTAGAAACCAAAGAATCAAAGTTCTTAAGTTTGTCAGCCTGTCTCTCACCTGCTGAAAAGAGGCAGCTCTCTCTGCCTGGTCTAGTGACAGGCAAAATTCAATCGGTAAAAATAATGTATGACTTTTGCATTCCACATTACTCACATCCATTTTTCACTTGACTTGAAGCGATCCCACAATGAAGGCATAGTGATTGCTTAAAAATACTCTTGTTTGCAAATGAATAAATTGATGCAACAATGTGGTTTGACATAGAAGGGATTATGTTAAGTGAAATTAGTCAGAGGAAGAAAAATACCATGTGGTTTCTCTTATACATGGAATCTAAAAAACAAAATAAACGGACAATCAAAACAGAAACAAACGCAGATATAGAGAATAAACTGACGGTTGCCAGATGGGAGAGGGTATAGGTTTGGGTGTAAAGGCGGAAGGATTGAAGAAGTACAAATTGGCAGTCACAAAACAGTCACAGAGATGTAAAGTACAGCATTGGATTATAGTCAATAATATTGTAATAACTATGTATGCTGCCAGATGAGTACTAGATTTATCAGGGGGATCACTGCATAAGCTATATGAATGTCTAACAACTATACTATACACCCAAAACATGTATAATATTGAATGTCAACTGCAATTAAAAAAATAAAAAAGAAAATTAATTACTAATTAAAAATATTTTTAAAAGTGAAGAAATTGAGGCTCTGAGGAGTTGGCTGCGTTGCCCAAGTTCGCATGGTGAGTAATGTGGAACCAATACTTGAGAAGGAGCCTTTGGAATCTAAGTTCCAGATACTTTACATTATATCAGGCAGTTTTGGGGCAAAAGTATCCTTAGAAAGGCAAGCTCCCTCATCTTGGAGCTTCTTAGTTGAGAGCTTCCAATTCCCTTTCTGTGATTCTTGGCTCACTCAGCAGCCTTCTGATCCATCATCTGGACTCTTAAAAACTAGACACCTACCGGAGGGTAGAGGAGAGTGGGTAGGGGGAGGTAGACTGGGTAAAGGGGGTCAAATATATGTAGACAGAAAGAAATCTGAGAGGTGAACACAGGTAAAATATACATATGCCTCACTGTTAAAGTGTACAACTGAAACTTATTGGATTTCGTCAACCAATGTCACCAGAAAAAAATAATTAATTAATTGAAACATTTTAATCAAAACATTTTATTTAATTAATTAATTGTTCTTCTGCCTTTTCTCTATGAAAGTCTCTCCCCTGCTTCCTGTCTATGGAGCTCTCCTAATCACTTTCTGTTGGATGCTGCCCAATTGGAGTTGATTTCTACTCAAATTTAAAATTTTTAATGTCTCAGTGTATCTTTAAGATAGTACGTGATCATTTGTGGTTATTAAGTTCCTGTCTTGTGAGTTGGTTAGTACAAATGGAATGCTGTAGTCCTAGATGAAAGTTACAATTACAGGTTTCACCCTTAGAAACTCAAGGAATCAGATTGGGGTGATGATCATGAGTTTGAGGTGGGGCCAGAGAACCCATCAGCCGGCCTGTCCCTCAAAATGACACCAGAATCTCCATTGTATCCCAACACCTAGCTGCAGCCCTCGCTTCAGCCCTAAACTTTCAATTCCATGCAGACTGTATACATCTGCCTGTCTCCCTGACACCTAAAACACACGGTGAATATTCCACTGTGGTCTCTCACACCACGTTTGTTTCATCCTAGAATGTGCTGCCTTCAGTGCAGTTACAGTTCACAGCAGCCTCCAACTGGGCTCACTGCTTTTCCACCAGCAGCAGGAGAGTTAAGCTATCATCTGAAACGCAAGGCAGAATAGTGTCACTGTTGTGCTCAAGCTATGCCATTGGTTCCTAACACATCAAGACAAGACCAATCCTTTCAAGGCCCCCAAGCCCCACATGAGCCACCACTGTGGGTGCCTTTCCCACACCCAATGCTCAGACATGGGCTTCTACCTCCCCCTCCCTCAAGGTGCTCAGCACAGGAGCCTCTTCATTTTTTTCCTCAAGCAAGATAGACACTCCTACCTTAGGACATTTACCCCTCTCTGTCAAGGGAACGTCTCTCCTCCAGTTATCCATGTGCCCCCCCTCTCACTCCAGATCTCCTGGTGTCATTGACAACTTCTCTCAAATGCTCCATTCTTATATAGGTGTGTGTTGACTAAATAAAATAACACATCATTAATTGACATATAGCTGCAACCTCAATTTCTGAGATCAAATGGCCTGAACCTTTCAATGCAGAACTTGTTCTTGACCCAAATAATCATTCACTGCTGATTCCTTCCTATGAGGACAGTGAGCGATAGAGTAAGAAATATCTTCAGGTATTTACAAAAGACAAGAATGTTCTACAGAAATAAGTGATAGTCACGTCTGGGAGACATTTGTTTGGGGTGTATTCATGTCTCCCTTACTACTCGCAAAGAAGAAATGAGGAGACTCTACAGAACACGCTCTCTGTGAGAAGTCCCAAAGTCGTTTCCTAAACTAGGGTGGGGCCTACTGAGATCCATGACCACAGAAGCAGGCCTACACCCCAGAAAATGTGCCCAGCTGTGCTTGTGACAGATAAAATGCAGGGATGATACTGTGGGTGGGTAGTCTACAGGAGAGAATTACTTTTCCTACAGCCTTTGATTATCTTGGTCACATCAAGACTCAGCCAACTAACTGAAGAAATCGAGTCCCCCAGATGTCATGGTAGAAATTTCTCCTCCTGTCCTGAAGACATTCAACCTACCTATTGTGTGCAGAGGCATGTGGGTACATGCACCTTAAAGGAGATGCACTCCACGCTCTTCTTCTGCTCTCCCCCTACTTTGTCCTACAATACTATCTAGTTGATTAATGATATTGTAAATGGCTCCTTGGAACTATGAATCCTATACTCACTGTGTACTCAGGATTTCCACTTGGAGGGCTACTGGGTTGTTCCACCTAAAATGGCCAACTTTAGCCTTGGTTTCCACTGGTGAAACACTTCTTCTAACCTTCTTCCCAGTTTAATTAAGAGCAAATCTGTCCAGTTGCTCAGGACACATCCCATGGGTCATCTTGAATCCACTCCGTCTCTCTCACGTTTTACCATCAAAAACCTCTGCTATTCATTCTCCAAAATATATCCACGCTTTGTATGGTGCCAGGTGGTACTAGACTTCTCAGGGCATCACTTCATAAATTATGCAAATGTATAACTACTATAATGTATACCTGAAAGTAATATAAAATAATATTGAATGTCAATTGTAATTGAAAACATTTTTAATCTAATTAACACACACTCATACAACTGGTTTGAATTTAAAAATACTAGTTTCAAAACCATGCATGTCTACACATGTGTGCACGCACACCTGTGCCCACACACACAACACACATATTTCCACTCCTAAGAACCTCTCATTCCTGTCTGCTCCTACCTTACCACAATGTCATCACTGCTCCTCTGGATAATAGCAATGGCCCCTAACTTGGTTTGCTTTCCGATAGCATGAGAGTGAACCCATACCATCAAGAATAAAAGCCAAGATACTTCAATAATAAAGCCAGACTTTCTCAGTCAGCCTTCCAGCACCACCCAGATGCCCCTTCATTCTACTTTCCCCAGAATTCCCTCCATTCAGGTCTCACCTGCCTCCTGTGTTTCCTCCCACACAGAGGCAGACACCACCATCAGGGTGCCTGGGTGCTCACTCTAGCCTCTTCATGGAATGCTCTTCCCAGATATTCTCCACATTATCCCAGTCCTTGTGCCTCATCATCTCAGCCAAGCCTTCCTCATGTAGACTTGAAATGTTTCTTCCCTCCGCTTTCCATTCTGCCTTAAATTTCTCATAGCACTCAACACCATCAGGCATGCTACCTTTAATTCATATGGATTTGTTTAACTTCTGTTTTCCTAACTAGAATCTATATTCCCTGAAGACACTTTTGCTCATAGTGGGATCTCAACACCTAGAACAGTGCTAACATATATTATGAACTCAGCAAATATTTGTCAAATAATTAATTGTATTATGCGTAACACTTCAAGAAATTATTCTAATATCTCACATGATGATTTCCCCTACTCTCGAACTTTTTCCTTTCTCTGGATGTCTAGATAATGGCTATATTTTTCTTCTTAGAACATTACTATACAAAAACACACCTTCTTCTGACAATATTCTTTTAGGGACAGAATGATCTGTCCATCAGCCCTGCTGTTCCTTACCTTCAGCTCTCTCCATTCATCCTTTGTCCTCCTGCGTTAGAATGCCCTGAAACGTAGGACCCCATCACTGAGCCCCCAATCAAAACAGAAGGAAATAAGAAGGAAAAGGCCAATGAGACATTAAGTAAATAAAAAGAAGTAGGTCAAAGGAAAAGGACTAGAAAACAAGAGAGAAGAGACGTAACATTAGAAAGACGTAAGACTATATGTCCACTCCGTCACCCCCCCAAAAAATACCATCGATAAAAGCAGAAAACAGGAAGAAGAAGAAATGCTGATGAATAAATAAAAATGAAGAAATGAACCAGAAATCAGTACTCCACACTATGATACTCCATCCTCACTCCACACACATATGTGCATGCCAACAAAACCTGTTATGCCCAGGCCTGGGGGAAGGCAAGTTTACCTGATGCTCCAACTGTCCCAGGACCCTGCTCACCTCACCCTCAGGTCCTCCTCAAGTTCAACCATTAGCGCTTATGCCTGCTCTAACTAGAGGGATTGGGGTTGAAATTTTACCAGGTCCTAAGAGTGAAGAGCCAAGAAAAATTTCCTCCTAAGTCCAGCAGGGGGAGGAGAAAATGAGCTTTTTAAAATACACCAGAGAATCCTGTTCTTCGCAAGGCCTGATCTCAAGAGAAAATTTTGCCACAGCCTAACCAATCGGGGAGAAGGGAACTGCCTAACTCTATCCCCTCTACCATCTTGTCCCATCCAAGGCTGGGAAAACACTGAGCAGCACTTGCAACGTTCATAGGCGTTGGCACAGGCTCACCAAAAGACTGAGACCTAGAATGCTTCCCCACCTCCACCCCTTAAAGAACATCACCAAAGGCCTATCGACAGCAGTTTCTTTTGCCCAAGTAAATCAGTCTGGCTTTCCACAAAAAGCTGTGAGGCATCCTGAAAGGTAAAAAAGCAGTTTGAGGAGATGGGGCAAGGATCTGAACTAGACTCAGAGACAGCAGGGATGTTGTAATTATCAGGCCGGGAATTTAAAACACCTGTGATTAAGATACTAAGGGCTATAATGGAAAAAGTAGACAGCATTCAAGAACAGATGGGCACTATAAGCAGAGAGACAGAAATCTAAGAATCAAAAAGAAACACCAAAGTTCAAAACCCCTGCAACAGAAAGAAAAATGCTTTTTCTGGTCTCAGTACATTGGGCCCAGCTGAAGAACAATCTCTGAACTTTAGGGTATGTCAATAGGAACTTTGAAAACTGAAAAATAAAAAGATAAAGACAGAAAAAAAACCCCATAAAATCTAAGAACTGTGAGTCAACCCCAAAACATGTAACATATGTGTAACAAGAATACCTGGAGAAGAGAAAAAGGAACAAAAGAGATATTTGAAGCGAGCAATAATGACAGAGAATTTTCCCAAATTAATGTCAGATAGCAAAATATGCAGGGATCAAGGAACCTCAGAGAATATTCAAACTGCAAAAAAAAAAATCAAAAATCAAAGATTAAATTGAGAATGAAGTCCGGACTCCTACGTAGAAAACGGAAGAAATGAAATGGGGAGAGTGGAGGACCCAGATTCTTCATACTCCTGCTGCCCTGCTTATCGGTTCTCTCCCACCAAGACAGAGGACATCAGAGCAGAAGTATCAGGGAGCTTCCCATCGTACCGGCCCCTGGAAGCTTCTGGACGCATCACTCTCCACCTAATCTCCCATAAATAAACACATAAACCTCTCCACCTGTGAGACTAGCACCCTATGTCTAAGCTGCAGGGTCAGCCCCAGGGAAGATGGCGGAGGACTAAGCCCTCAGACCCCCACTCTCTGGCGCAGCTCTGGCCCCAAGGAGGAGAAACCACATCCCCACCCTGGGTCCCTGCCCCTCCACTCTCCTGTCTCTGCAGGAGGGCGCCTCCTACTGGAGAAATGCCTGCTCCGAGCTGGGACCGGGAGTTTGCAGACAAAGTTCTAGTCCTTCGGGGAGATGGGCTGCACCCGAGGAGGCCATCTGTCCTGTAGTTGTGCTGGAGCTCTGGTCCTGGGCTGGAGGTACCCAGTGGTGCCCACACACCTGCCTGCTGCCTCCCCAGGAGCACCAAAGGGCACAGTAGGAGGCCCTGGGTGGGGCTGGCCAGTGGCACCAGAGACTCATATGGGAGGAGGGAGAGGCCTGGGCTGCGGGCCTGGAGCCCTGCAGAGGGGTGGTGCAGGGAGCTTGGGTCTGGCATGTGCGCACTGGGTACCTGGGTCTGGAAGTGGACCCATCTGACAGGGTTTTTTAAAAGCTCCCAGGTGATTCAGATGGGGTATTGGGTAAATAAGTACTGGACTAAGGCAATCTGTGTGCACAATTCTATTCCTGTCTGGGCAATGGTGTGAATACTGTGGCGTCAGATGCCATGGCAGCACATAGGGAAATCCTAGGACATGGTGAGATGAGATACGGAGACATGCCACCAAAGGGGTATGTTCTAAGATAAAGCACACGCAGGGATGGAACGCAGCCATGGACACCAGGTGCCATGGGCCCAACAGCTCTGCCTGCCAGCAATGGAACTCAGTCCAGAGAAAGAAGAATGGCTGACCACGGATTACAATTTTGCTTTGGAAAACTAGGATTACCATCTTCCTGGTTTCCAGAGTTGAAGTTTTCACTTAGCCAAAAGCAGTATCTCTGTGTCCAGTCTGACACTCGCTAAACTGAAGCATAAACTCTGACCAACTTTTCTCACTTCTCGGTCACCTTTAGTCCCTCATCTGTCCGGTCCCCCCTCACCCTCTTCAGCACCTACCACCCTCATTCAGCACTGCATAGTTCAACTTCGGCTTCACCCTGCAGATCTCAGAAGAGACAGGTCAGACCGAGACGTGTGCAAAGGTCCAATTCTCAGGAGAACGTGAGAGCAAGTGTAACGTGTCTTACATAAATTGCCCTCCAATTCCATGGCTTCAAATGAAAATTTATAGGGACTGAGCATTAAAACATTCTTCTGTTTCTCATAAAACTGACAATGAGCTCATGTCCAGATTTGTGCCTCTAGTTGCCGAGCAGATGTCTCAGGACACCCAACTCAGCTCATAATGAGTCCAGGGAATAGATAGAAGCTCCACACCAAGGAGGAAACCAACATTAATACTTGGCTTCAGGACAAAGTTCATTCCCCATAGCCCTGGCTCTGAAAAATACCCCAGATTCCTACCTAAGTGAAGGAAGTACTCTGACACATCTGCCTACACTTCCCTCAGGGGTCTTCCCCCTCACCTCACCCATGGGGGCTGGAAGAGAATGTGATTGCCACTGAGTGTCAGAGGGAACATCTAATGGATGACAGGAAGTGGGGCCTGGCCGGGTATTCTGTGAATCTTGTACTCTGTTGATGTCCTATACCATTATGTACTTGATCATTGCTTATTCTTTGTTCCTTCAACAAATAGTGATTCAGTACCATAGCCATAAATGAAAATTAGCACAACGAGAAAACCAAAGCACATTTATTCAGAGTTTGCTCTAGCAGGAGAGTCAGCCACTGCCACTGGCATTGTACTAGAGACTCAAGGCAAGCAGAGCAATGGGAAAACTTTAGAGTGGAAGAAAAGGAAGCTTCACGTGTATGGCCTATTGCTCCAGAAATTATTGTTTAGTTTCCTAGCTTGTTACTAAATGAGCACTCTGACTTCCTACAAGTCTGACATTGAGTGGGCTGGCTTTCTGAGTTGTTTGTTGTAGGCAGGAGGGTTGTTTTCCTGGCAGGTTGCTGCAGGGGGAGGGTGGAGTGCTATTTTCACACATGGCCCTGCCATTGCCTGTATATTCAGTCCCTTAGCACCAATATATGTGACTATCCCACTGCTGATGACATATGTGAAAGAACTCCTAAGAGTTTTCAAACAAGAAAATATATTTTCTATTTCTTTTGCATCTGCATGAGACAATGGATGTTAACTAAACTTATTGCAGTAATCGTCTCACTATACGCAGAAGTAAATCATGCTGTACACCTTCAACTCACATATAGCCTGTGGATGGTGCACCGAGGCATCTCCTACAACTCTCAACTTAAATCATCACTTCTCTCTTCTTCCTGACCATGCCGAGTGGCTTTTGTTGTTTGGGAATTTGGTTTTCTTCTTTCTTTAAACACAAAGTTATGGAATTAAAAATATCTGTAGCCAATTATACTTCCAGACATATTTTAGCAATAACTGAGCTCCCCAGGTCTCTGGTCAACCTTCCCTCTGTGTTCCATTTCCTTTCCACTGGAACCCATCCTTCAACAGTTGTTTCTGTGGGAATCCATGGGCAGTGAACATCCTCTCTGCTTCTACTTGTCTGAAAATGCCTATTTCTTTTTTCCTTTTGAAATGCCATTGTAACTAAATTAAAACTTGCAGGTAGGCTTTTTTCCACAGATGCCACCTGCTCTCTTCTGCTCTTGACTGGCACGATGAGGAATCTGAGGAAGCTGACTGCAAACCATTTATTGTTAAGCCTTCTTTCTTTTCTGGTTGCTTTTCTGGTTGTCTCTTTATCCTTGATGGACACAGTTTAACTACAGTGGATCTGAGTGTGGTTTTATATTTATCCTGTCCTGAATTCAGAAAACATTTTGATTCTGAGAACTTGGGTCTTTCTTCAATTCGCAGGAATTTTCTCTTCAAATGCCAATTCTTCCCCTCCATCGCCTCCATTCCCCCTATTAGAACTCTTATGGGGCTGATTAGAAGCCTCTCATTCTACATTCTGGACTCTTAACCTGTTCTTCATATTTTTTGTAACCTGTGCCTCTTTCTGCTTAATTCTGAGAATGCCTACAATTGACCAATTTTCTCTTAAGCTGGCTCCTGCCTCCATTTTATCCCAACTATTGTTTGTTAACATTTAAAGCAGTATTTATCCTCTATGTTTTTCATTGGTTGTTTCCTGCTGTCATCATTCAGAGTTCATTTCTGACTCTTTTTCTTTACTATTTTGTATTCCATTTTGGGCAGAGATCCACTTTCACTTGTCCCTTTATATATCTTCAACATACTATTCTAAATTCTTTGTCTGATTCTTCTACAATATTAATTTCATCTTGAGTGAATTACAGTGTTGATTTGGCTTATGTTTGGGGTTTTGTTTGTTTTCAGGCTCCTATGAGGGGGGGATCGAAATTTTTTATTTTGATATTTTTGTCTCTCCTCATGCATGTCCCCAAGCAAAAATGTTCGCCCACCTTCCTGCTCTGCTCAGTGGTTGGCGAGTACTTCTTTCCAGGCATCCGGATACCACATTCCGAAGTAGGTTTTACAGTGAGAACTTGCTGTTGCGCCAAGTGGTTTTGGCACTGTGGCAGAGCTAAGTGGTCTCTGGGCTCATCTATGCCTCTCCAGGCCTTCAGCTCACCTGGGCTAGAGCCCCAGGGGGCACTTGGCCGTAGGTTTTTCAGTTTCTTATTTGGGGAGGTTTGGATTTGGAGCCCTACTTCAGCCCCAAAGCCTGGTTCCTGTCCTTGTCTTTCATGGATCTTGTAGAGCCCTTCACCCTGCAGAATGGAACCTCCTTCCACCCAGGGCATTTCCAAGCCCAAACCCCAGCAAGCCTAGGTTTTCAGCCCTACTCACTACTAGCACTTCTCTCTTGTTTCTATTCCACAAAATTTCTTGTATGTGAAACCAGCTGCCTCTTCTTTGTTTTCTCTTTTTATATTTTATCCTGGATTGCTATATGTTTTGAGGAGAGGCATTTATGATGCATGAATATACTACAACATCTTGATTCAGAAGTCAGATGCCCTCATCTTTTAAAAAATCCTCACTCCCATTGGGGGTGGGGGTAGGGGAAGTGTGAAGGGGAGAGAGTATTAAGAGGTACAAATTGGTAGTCACAAAAGTCATGGGCATGTAGAGTATAGCATCGGGAATATAGGAAGTAGTGTGGTAATAACTATGTATGGTGTCAGATGAGTACTGAATTTATCAGAGTGATCACTTTGTAAGTTATGTAAATGTCTAGTCACTGTGCTGTACATCTGAAACTAATATAATATTGTACGTCAACTATAATTGAAAAAGAAATTATCATTCAACTCCATACCATCCCCACCATGGGCATTTCTACTCTTCCTTTTCTACTAGAGTCAAACACTGACACCAGACACCTCTCGATCTGAGTATCCTCCCTGATTCTCTTTCTGCCCAGCCCACACTGCCAACCCTGAGACTGTAACAGAAGTCGACTATGGCCTGGAGAGATTCAGGACAGTGAGAGTGGCAAAGGGAAGAGACTTGGCTTTGCCCATTACTCCATGTCACAGATGCCACAACAGAAGGAACCCTTTTGGTGTAAAGGCTGATGAATACCTAAACAAATTCACAATCACATATGAACTTCCATGAAAA
Source organism: Eonycteris spelaea (assembly GCA_003508835.1). Classification (NCBI taxonomy): domain Eukaryota; kingdom Metazoa; phylum Chordata; class Mammalia; order Chiroptera; family Pteropodidae; genus Eonycteris; species Eonycteris spelaea. The sequence continues at coordinate 2,960,682 of PUFA01000196.1, forward strand.
ACAGAAAGCTTACCTGTCTCATTCTTGCAAAAACACCACTCAGGATGCATCAAGAGTGATAACTCTTCTACCTTAGTGATATGTTAAAGGGAATGCAACTTTCTGATGAAATATTGGGTGAGAAAAGAGAAATGAGAGACATGCAAACCTGGCCAGCTGGAGCAAAAATCTCCTTGATTTTCAAGCGTAGGCTGAACCTATAACTATGCTCCATGTAGCCTTGGCTTGCCTGAGTTAAAGCCTTTTCTAAGCCCCTGAAAGACTCCAGGCACACTGAGGGATCCTGTGGTACCTACCCAACTGAGTCCTGGCCTTCGAAGCACCACTAAGCACTCCAAAAGGCAGCTAGGAAGTAATGTCTATAAGTTTGATATTAAGTTCATATCTGTAACATTTTCTTCTCTCAAACATAGGCCATTCAAATCATAATCACACTTCAGCTTTTTCTCTTTAAACCAAGTCCTGAGAATGAATGATTCTATCAGTTTTATCCTGTTATTTTTTTATTTGCTTCCTTGAGTGGAAATGCAGGGAAGGCAGAAACAGTGGAAGGGTTTCTGCTAGGTCCCACCTAACTCTTCCCGTATGTCTCTTTCTCCCTTGCAGAACCTACTCACAGCTGAGCGGTGGGTAGCGTGAGAACACTCTTCCACTCAGCTTTCTCCACTTTTCAGTACTTTCCATTCTGGTCAAGGTTAAGATGGAAGACAGAATAAAACTCACAGGAGCAGGAAATTCTCAGAACTCAAAGCTCTGGGAACATAGAACTCCAGAGAGGGGGATTTCCTGGAGCTGTCCCTGGGATCGAGACATCTTAGTGGCCATCAGAGAGAGGTTGAACAGATGTTGATGCCCTTCTTCTGATGTCTGGGATTCTGCTGTGCACATGTCCCACTCCTCTCTTTCGCCCTGCCCAGGACTTAGTGCTGCCTGGGTTTCCAGGACCCGTTCATAGTTGCTCCTCCAGCCTATACCCAACTGTTACTTAATTTCCTTCCCAACTCAGTGCTCACCTATCCTACGTGGAGAAGAGCAGTGACTTGAGTTGAGGAGTCAGTGTTCTACCACTATTGTTCCCATCAACTAACTCCCCTCATTTATACCTACTATCTTGACCTGTAGACATTGGAATGCAGCTCCTTCATTAAACCTGTCCTAGGTGTCTCCATGATGCCTTTTCTGATCTCTCCCTGACATCACCCATGCATTAGGGCCCTTCTTGGGGTCCACACCATACCTTGAATACATACACGTGACCATATTTAATGAAGACTACTTTAACTTACCTTCATTCCTGAGTTTCTGTGTCATAGATCAGGTTTCCTGAAAGCAGACTGAGACAGGCTGTGCATGCAGGAAATGTATTGGAAAGTGCTCTCAGAATTTAGTGCCACTATGGTGAGGAAAGGAAATTAAGGAAGCAAAATTAGACTCAGGGAGAAATTTCCTGTATGCCTCAGATGATCCTGTAAGGAGCCCTGGAACTGGGATGGCCCTTCAAGGAAACTGAGGTAAGATGGCCAGAACTTTATACCATCCATTGACCAGTCATGGGATTCAGGAATCCCCTCAAGGCAAAGCAGGACCTCTGGTAAGCTCCATTTCCTCGCTCATGGACAATTCTGAGAGAGGGTCATAGCTGAGACCTGTCACCAACTCTCCCAGCAGCTGTGGGATATTTTAATATATATATTAAATATTAATATATTAATAGTTTGTAACCCCAAACACTCAGCCTTCCTTCCACATTGCCCACACTCAGCATGGACATGATAGATTGATTTACTAATCTGATTAACTCTGGTCAGAGAATGATTTTTATTTTCAATAGGACACATTTATTTCTTTTCCAATCAAACCATAGTTGGCTAATCCAGGTTTCCAGCTCTAGGGCCCACATCTGCAGGCCCCAGTACCAGCTTAGCCTTGCTCCCCACTACAGGGACACCTCCCCATGAGTTTCCTGAGAGCCCCAGTCACTTCCTTGTTCCTCAGGCTGTAGATAAGCGGGTTGAGCATGGGGGTGATCATGGTATAGAAGGAGGAGACCACCTTGTCCTGCTTGGAGGAGTGGTAGATCTGGGGCCGCATATAGGTGATAATGGCAGCCCCATAGAAGAGGGTGACCACGGCCACGTGGGAAGAGCAGGTAGCAAAGGCCTTTCGCCGACTTTCGGCAGAGTGCATACGAAGTATGGCCACCAGGATCCACAGGTAGGAGGCAGAGATGACAGAGAAGGGCAGAGAAGCATGAGGACACAGCAAATATATATCATTTTCTCATAGAGAGAAGTGTCAGCACAGGCCAGCTTGAGCACGGCAGGGATATCAGAGAAAAATTGGTCGATCTCCTGGGAGCCACAGTAGGGGAAACTCAACGTGAAGACAGCCTGGATCAGCCCATCCACCAGGCCAAAGAGCCAGGACCCTCCCACCATGAGCCAGCACACACGGCGGTTCATGACCACCGAGTACCTCAACGGGTTGCTGATGGCCACATAGCGGTCATAAGCCATGAAGGCCAGCAGGAAGCATTCATCCCCCAGGAGGTGAGAAAGAAAAGGATCTGGAGCCCACAGCCTGTGAAGGAGATGGAGCCACGGCCCAGCAGGAAGTCGGTGGCCATCCGTGGCACGATGGTGGAGATGAGCATGAGGTCCATGAGCGACAGCCAACTGAGGAAGAAGTACATGGGGCTGTGCAGGCGGGAGTCCATATTGATGACAAGGATCATGAGCCTGTTGCCAGAGAGGGCCACCAGAAACATGACCATGATGATGGAGAAGAGGAGGACGTACAGAGGCGTGTGCGTGAAGAGGCCCAGGAGGACAAAGTGAGAGATGAGAGTCTGGTTTCCCGCCCAGGCCATCGTTCCTGCAGAGGGATGTGCCAGAGGGCGGTGGGATCTGGAAGCAGGAGGATTGCATTTAGTGCCGTGGTAATGAGGATGTTATGACTTTGCCAAATGCACCCCGCCCCTCTTTAAATGGTCATTGGTTTAGGTAAAAAGGCCTGGCATCTTTTACAAAAATAATCTGTAACAAAGATGCAAACTATTCTTGTTGTTGTTTCAACTTCTACGACTGTATGCACGTGGTTGAAAAGCAAACTTGAAGCATCGATTGCTAAAGTGGGCACTGCTCCGCGTCTGCCAGGAGCTGGTCTCCAGCCCTCATAGTTGCTTCTCTACCAAGTTCTGGGCCAGCCTCACCCGAGGACTGGCTTTTTCAAAAAAGTACTAAAGCAGAAAGACATTTGCCGACTGTGTGAACTGGGTACCTAGACGACCTTTCAGAAACTCCATTTTCTTACCTTGAATTGGGATAACAATACCATCTTATGTGGTGACGGTAAAATTGAAGGTTATAACAAGCAATGCCTAGTAATTTAGAAGTGGTAACAGCTGACCCTGCCTGAGCATTTCTCACGTGCCAGGCGCCATGATGAGCGCTCTGTCACGTCCTCGCATTTACTCCTCATAACTGCCCTGAAAGATGGACCATTATCCCCATTCCACAAGTTAGGAAACAGACAGCGGGAAGTTTATTAATTTGGTTCTTTTCAGATGTGAAAGCTTTAAGTATTGCCTAAGAAACTTAGTAAATGAGAAACTAAATGGCCAATGCAAAGGAAAAACTAAGAAATTTGTTATGGTATAATCACATGATAAAATACCACCACATCATCAAAGAGATATTTATAACATTTTAAAAGATATTGAGCAAAAATGTACATCTACTGAGTATTTTTTAATATTTTAAAGACTGGGAGTAATACACCAAGATAGTAAGAGTGTGCTTTCTTCCAGATGGTGGAATTAAAAATTATGTCTTTCCATTTTTTTCTGTATTTTACACATTTTCTATAAGGAATGTGGACATATAATTTTTAAAGCAAAGTTAAACATATATCATTACTCAAAACTGGCAGCTTTCTCTTATAATACTACTAACCAATTAGTGAAAGTAGTAGAAAAAAATCAATATATCTTACTCACAATTGTTGTGAAGTTCCTAGGAAGAACTCTAATGCTAAAAGTAGCGCATTTTGAGACCTAAAAGACGATCTAAAGAAAGCTATGCACTAGGCTCAATAGTGTAAGGGTGTAAATTATCCTCAAATAAATCTATAAAATTCATGTGACCCCAACAAAAACCCCAAAGGACACTTGTCGTTTGATGATGGCACTGTAGAGTCAGAATTATCTCAGAAGTCTTCTAAAAGCAGTGAGGACGTCCAGAACAGAAGCACAGTCTATGGTGGACGAAGATGGGATGGCTGAAAGCTGTAGCCACAGACAACAAGGGAAGGGACAGCAAAAGCCGTAAACTGAGAAGGGAGAAGGAGAAAATGGGAAAAAGACACCTGTGAACAGAGATAATAAAGTAACCTCTACAAAGAGAAGAGCAAAACCCAAATCACCAGTTTGCATTAGTGGAAGCGAGGAACTGGTGAAAAGATCCCCTGGGACCTGGTTCATTAGAAGGAGTAGAGGAGAAGGAATTAAACAAAGAAGGTCACAGATAAGCCTTGTTTGCAGAAGGAACTCTGCCTTGGTGGCATGGAGAGAAGAGGATGTGCATTAAGGACAGCCCTCCAGTTGTCCATCTCAGTAGCCTGAGGATAACATAACCTTATACTCAATACCCCGTGTCTGGAGACCTTGATATATGAACCGCACTCTGGGGTTAAAATGGCCAGTTGAGCACACAATCACTGCTCCTTGCAAAAATCCCACTAGAGTGAGGGTGCCCACAGGTGCCACAAGTGCAGCTGAGAAGACAACAGCAGCATTCTTTGGAACTGGAAGCAGACGCGTGTGTGTAGCCCACTTGCAGACTGGAGCAGGCTGAGCTGCTGATTAATTAAATGGCTGGGAAAGAGAGAGTAAAACCAGGGCTCGCTTGACAGTCAGCTGAAGAAGCACAGAGTCCTCCTGACACCACAGAGATGGGTCCTGCTCTTCCTACATCCCAGCAACAAGCAGGAGACTGATTCCCCAAGAAGGTCAAGCCAAGACTGTCAGGCCCAGGGGCGTTCCGGGGAGGTGAGGATACTGTCAGCAGAGCAGATATATGAGAAAGCAGGGTGCCTGGCCTTGCCTTCTAGTCAGCTCCAGGGAGCTCCCTAACCCGGTCCAGGAATCCGATGGGCCCAGGAACTATCTAAAGATACGGATGTCAGAAGTTTTTTAAATAACACAAAACCCCCATCATCTCACCCAGAGTGAAGCCACTCTTAATGTGTCACACCCACATGCTTGGAGCACCCAGCCTGTTTTTTCTTACCCTTTTTTTTACCAGGAGTAGACAACCAAGGGTCAGCAGACATCTGAAAAGTTTTCATCCTCGGAAAGGAAGAAAACCAACAAAGCGAAATGGATGAAAGAAAATACGATTCAGGGAAAAAAAAGGTTTCAAGATTCTTATAATCAGCATCGGATGAGATAAGTAAAGAGATTACAAACATAAAACAAGAATACGATCCTATCAGAAAAGGAGCATTCATGGGACAAAATTTAAAAAATATACAACTTTTGACTAAGCAGTTTTACTTACAGAAATATATTTACCGATATATTTGCACATCTGTGAAATGACACGTAGAGAAGATGATTTAGTGTAGAGTGATTTCAGTAGAAAAAAGATTGCAACTAACCTAAATATCCATCAATAGAAGAAAGGTTAACTAAATCTTGGAATAATATGCAAATAAGAAAAACAGAATGAGGTCACTTTTTAGTGTTGATAGAGAGAATTCTCTCCAAAGGATATTGTTTAGTGAAAAAGGCATAGAACAGAGCAGTATATACAGTATATTCGTACATATAAAAATATCACATGCAATATAATTTTATGCTATAATTACATTATATATTGTTATATAAATTATGTGTTGTGTCTTATAATCATACAATATACTCTATTATAAATCATAAAATTATATATAATATTACATTATATAAAGGCATAAAAAAGTCTGTGTATGTATACTATAAATAAAAACGCTGGAATGAAACATCAGAAACTGGTAACGGTACCTCAGAAAAAAGAATCGGAAGGCTCTGATTGCTGAGATCTAGGCTAGAGAGGAGTGTCTTAATGGTATATGATTTTGTGCCTCTTGAAATTTACTCTTTGTGAAATAACATACTTTAAAGAAATACAGAAACATAATGTTGACGTGATGGCTCTGCCATGGAAATTGACCAAGTGAGAACCAACATGAATGCATAGCATGTTGTAGGTACTTGTAAATATTTGTTGAATGGCCAAAATAATTTTGAAAAAATTAAACAATGTCCAACAGTTCAAAACAAAACTTCCTCATTGGTTATCTAAATATAAAAAGTCTGCTGTTGGTGCAGGAAGAAGCAAATTGACCAACGGAACAGAATCACATCAATATGTATGTGAAAATTTACAACCTGATTTAAATAATAAAATTTAAAATCTCTAAGAAATAAAGGATTATTCAATAAAAGGTTTGACACAATTGCTTACCTGTTATGAAAAAAAGAATTAAATCCTTCTGTCATACCAAACACAAAAACAAATTTCTGGCAGTTTGAAGAACTAAATGGAGAAACTCATAGCATTATTGGAAGAAAATATAGGAGAATATGCTCGTGACCTTGGAGTAGGAATGATCTCATTAAATAAAGCACAAAGAATGAACATACTATACATAATATATTATATAGTAATAAAAATTCACAATATAACATATTTAAAAGTATATAGTACTAGAAAAGCATATATAATTTTTCATATTTAAAATAAGTAAAGCATACCCATAAAACAATAAGAAAAGTGATAAATAAAATGAACAGTAATTCTCAGAAGTAAAAATCCTAATAAACATTATAAGATGGCTTATTTCTCTAGTAAGTTTTTACCCATCAAGTTGGAGTAAAGTTTGGTAATATTAAGTGGGGAGGCCAGAATAGGAGACACACTTGTACATGAAATACTGAGGGACCCAGAGCCTGGTATCGGTGGTTATGTCTGCGGAGAAAGGGTTAGGCTTGGCTGGGGATGCTGGTCAAAGAGGGACTCTAGTTTGATCTGTAATATTTGAAATCTTGACAAGAATGTGTTCGTGTATTCCTTGAAATTAAGTGAAGGTTGTCATGAACCGATAACTGATGTTTCTGGAAGAACCTTTTACTTTAAGCTTGCTTTGTAGCATAACATTCTTAAATATGTAAAACAAGTGACAATTTAGAAAATTTTTGAAAAAGTGAAAGAAATTCACATTGTAATGTATTTTTTAGAGAAAAGTAACATCGATAGGTTATTATTCTCTGTCAACTCTGGGTGTTGTGGGTGATCTCTTTGTTGCCAAAGCCATTGGCCACACACACCGCAGTCACAGCACGTGAGAGCACATTGAGAAGCCCCGCCTGGAAAATGATAGTCCCTCTCATGGAGTGACAGCACAGAATGCAAGGAGTCATAAGAGAAAGAGGTGAGGGGCAGAAAGGAGAGGAATGAGGGGAAACTTTGATAATAGACCAAGAGGGTTACAGATGAAAGAAGTAATGGGAAAATGTCCAGGAAAAGAAGTGGAGATAAAGAAGTGTGATAAGATGGAGAAAAATAAAGAGGAAAAATTAGCTTATCAGAGCTGTTATTTCCCAGAAGAGGTGGAAAATAAGGAAACAAAGACACAATGCAATAGATACTAGGACAGAGACCGTGAGAAAGGAGAACTCCGATGCCAGGAGAGAAGGCTCAGGAGAAAGATTCTGGCATAGATGGCAGAAGGCACAGGCAGAGAAAGGCCACCTGTGTGAAGTGGGCAGGGAAGTAAAGAAACTACTAGGAAGCAGCCGTGATGATCCAAGCAGGTGATGGCCACCAGCCGTGTGACCTTGGGCAGATTCCTTAACCATTCCGAGCTCACCATCATCTGTGGTGGCTACGAGGATAAAATAAGATAATATACGTGTAAGCCCCTACTCTGGTGCTGGCACATGTAAGTGCCCAATACACAGTGGCAGCTATCATGATGTCCACAACCGTCGTCGCTTGTTATGCTGGTGACAAGGTGGTGGCAGGACAAACATAAAGGTGAAGGGACTTCTTTTTTTTTTTAAGTGCATTGGAAATTAGAATCTTCAAGTTGAAAAGCAATATGGATGCTCTTTGCGCTGACTCTTACCCAAAGCATGGACTGATTTTCAATAAATACCCTTTAATGAGTTGATCGGATGAACTAATCTCTGCTTCTGTAGGAGGCCCCACTCCAATGTAATCTAAGCTCTTGCTACCAATTGGGATGCGGATGTCTCCTACAGAGCATTAGCGGGTAGAGCAGGAGATATTTTAGGGAAGGAAGGCTTTTCTGCTCCCCTCAGATCCCACTTGCAAGAGCCCCAGGCTGTGTGTGACAGGCTCCTGCAGAGGTGCATCTGGGAGTTTTCTCAGAGATCCCTGTGGCAGAGAGGGGAGAAGTCAGACTCATGGGACAGCTTTCCCGAAGAGAAAGGAAACTGCAGGGTTGGAAAAGAAGTGCGCAGACACACCAAAGTATGTTCTGCCAAATAATATCAGAGCCATGACTGTCCTCCAAGAGGAAGGGATGTGGGAGAGAACCTCCAAACAGAAAAAGTATGTGGGGTGGTGGGAAGCAGCAAGCAAAAACTTGTTTTCAAGGATTAGAAATATAGGCACAGGTGGTGGGTGGGTGGGCAGGTGAGGACTTTGCCACTGTGTTTCAAAATCAAATAGCCAGATATCATTCATCAGGGACAGACAACTCTCCCAATATCCTGAGGGGGGCAGTTTAGGGGTACAGTCCTCAGGTCTTCTCTAGTTCTATCCATAGAACAAAGAGTTGGGGAAGAAAACCACCATTTTTTAGAAACCAAATCTCACTGCACAAGAGTTCTCAACCTCAAGAGAAATTGTAAGCAGGAGAAAGGTAGGGAGAGTTGTGGGGTAAACAAACATTTTAAGCATTTGATCACAGAAAGAGGAAATGCAAGACACAGAGAGGAAGAACCTTACCTGAAACCATGTAATCAGTGATACCAGGAAGGGCTGGGGAGTCAGGAGGGCAGATCTGGATCTGGAGCTGTATTTCCTGGTGAAGAGACTCTACCACCCCGGGAGGTGGGGGTAGGGGGGTGACAAGGCTGCTCTGATTACTCACGGGGCTCTGCAACGGGGTCTCTCTCAGCCAAGGGGAACTGGATCATCTCCATTCCCTGAAGGAAATGGGCCTGAAAATGGTGCAGGAGAGAACTAAGAAAGGTAGAGGAGAGAAATTTCCAGGAGAAAGAAAACTCCTGTGGTCAGAATTCCTCCAGAATCTCCTCCTGTCCTGTGAAAATAGGAGTTGATGTCTTTTGTGGTGGTGGCTATGGAAAGGTTGTGAATAAATGCTTTGGTTAAAACAGGGAAAAATGGATTCTGAAAGAAGGAATGTAGAATAACCTGGAAGGGAGATCCATGCTAAAACTCTGGCAGAATCTTTGGGGGTTAAGAAAAATTTTCCAGAAACCATCATCACAGAACACACATATGAAGGAGACAAGGGGACTTGGTCGGACCCGAAGGAGAAGGGCTTCCTGTGGGAGCAACACAGACCCTCTCACCTGTGGAGGGGACCCCCATGCTGGGCCAGGTCCAGTGCCAGAATGAGGGATTTTATACCCTGCCACTCCTCAGTGCCACTTATTGTTCTCATTTCTGCTACTCCTTTTTCACAACTCCTTGGAGACCCTTCCTCTGCCACACCTTTATTCCCTGTCTCTGCCAATTATAACTCCCAGGGAAGAAAGCCTCCTGAAAACTTCTCTTTGTCTCTTAGCCACCCAATGGACACTCTCCCAGGGGAGGTAGAGAGGAAAGCTAGGGGAGTTTCAATGGGTCAACCTAGGAGAACTGACTCTCCTTACATTTTAAAAGGGAATGACAGACAATGTTGGGTTTTGTTTGTGTTGTCCACATTGGAGCGACCACTATATCAAGTGTGTAGGCAAAGCCAACAGGTCATCTTCCAGAGCCTTCCAGATTGTCACCCTTCTACATCCTTTGCTTCCTCCTTTTAGTGTTTAAATGAGAAGGCTCCCATTGAAGACAAACTGAGCTCAGAACTCAATTCTACTGGAATTCAATTCAGTCCCCAAGTGATTGAGGATTCAAAATACAACTCTGCTATACCAAGAGTTCATCTTTCCCTGGCACCAACCCATCCCGCCCACTTTCTTGTCAGCTCCCACCCAGCTGAGTTCTCTCACACCCAGATGTTTCCAAAAATACAAGTAGCACATACTCTTGACCTTGAAGCTAAACAGAGTTGGGTGGAAACCTTATTTAGACTTGACCTTGTGCAATGGACCAATCTGAACCCCAGTTACCTCATTCGTAAAATTGGACTATTGATGTTTACTACAAAATATTTGTGACATTAAATTAAATAGACAACCTAAAGTCATCTGCGTATCATAGGTTCTCGGAATTATAATTACTAGTGCCACTGCCCTTTGTTACTTGAAAGCCTGAAAGCTGAGTCAAAAATACAGACTTTACAAAAATAGTTTATAAAACTCACTAAACAAATTACTAAATCCTATAGCGTGCAACAAAAACAAATGCTGAAAAGGGAGAAGAATTGGATTTCTAGAGATGGCACATTATAATGTTTGAAATGTCCTGTTTTCAACAAAAAACTAAAGGGCATGAAAAGAGGAAAGTTTAATCCATTCACAGAAGAAGTAAACAGAAACTGTTCTTGAGAAAGCATGGAAATGAACCTTCCAGACAAAGACTTTAAATCAGCTAATTTAAATATTCTCAAACAGCTACGGGTGCCATGGACAAAGAGCTAAAGGAAACTAGGAGAACAATGTATGAATAAATACAGAGTATCATCAAATACATAGATATTACAAAAAAAAACAGAAATTCTGGAGCTTAAAAGTACAATAACTGAAATTAAAAGCTCACTGAAGAGTTATAATAGCAGATTTAAGAAGGTAGAATTAAAAAAAAAAACAGTGAATATGATCATTGGTCCATTCAGATTATCAGGTCTAAAGAGAAAAAAGAAAAAAGAATGAAGAATAATGAATGGAGCCAATGAGATCAGTGATATACCATCAAGCATAGCAACACAGACATTCAGAAAATCAAGAATGAGAGGAGATGGTGCAATGAAAATAGTTAAAGAAACAGTTATTGAAAACTGTTCGTATCCATACAGAGAAATATAATCAAATTGTTAGAAGACAAGGACAAAGAAAGACTCTTGAAACCCTGAGAGAGAAACAACTCATCATGTACATGGGCTCAGTGAGGTTAATAGCAGACTTCTTATCAGAAATCATGGAGATCAGAAAGGAGTGGGCTGACCCTGAAAGAAAAATAACTGTCAACTAAGTATTCTATATTTAGCAAAACTATCCTTCGAAGTGAAGAAGAAGTTCAGACATTCTTAGCCAAACAAAAGCTAAGGGAGGACTTCCAGTGAAGAAGGTCAGTAGGTAAATACTGTGCTCGCCTCCTGTCCAGACCATGCCAAAATTACAACTAAACTGTAGAATAACCATCATTGAGAACTACCTGAAGAAGAACTGAACAGAAGTCCTACAAGTAAGGATATACAGAGGAAGCTGCGTGGAGACTGTAGGAGCGGTGGAGTCACAGAACAAGCAGGCCCTACACTCATGGATGGCGGTTAAGACATGGGAGGGATATCTCGGCCTTAGAGGTCTTCTTTGGAGAAGTCAGCGGTCCTAGCACAGACTGGGCTCTCTGGCCCAGGGTTTCAGTGCCAGGAAGGAAAGTCTCCATGACTTCTGGCTGCAATAATCACTGGGGAACCAGTCCAGGTGAGACAGAGGGCTGCTGGTTCCCATACATTCCTCTTAAAGGACCCAAGCACAGACTCACTCACTAATAAAGTTGTTGATGGGCAAAGTAATGGAGAATGGGAAGTGGAAGAAGAAAGTTATAAATATTAAGTATGGTGTCCTGATCAATTGGGTGTGTGTGCGTGTGTGTGTGTGTGTGTGTGTGTGTGTGTGTGTGTTGTACATGTACGTGAGCTAATTTGTTTTCATCTACCTTTTCCTTATATGATTCCACACTGAGAGCTGGTGCTGGCTAATACTGAGAGCTGACACATAGCTAACTAACTTTGCCCTCAGATGGATACTATGGCCGATGAAGAATACCATGTGTATGGAGCATAGTCAAGAAGTGTTATATTGCTGTTGCTCTTTACAAAAGTTCAAATATGGACAAAATAATCCGGATGCTGAGCAGCCAGAGGGATGGACTGTGCCAGTTGTTAAGCTATTGGCCCAGTCCACACCTACACTCTACACTCCAGTTTGGGATGCTGGGGTGCTTTGTCATCAAGGTCCACATTACAACCTGCCAATAGGGGCACTAGAAGGAGACTAAGCCAGGAGGAGGGGAGAAAAAACAAACTCCACGGTTTTCTGCTTTTCCTGTCAAAATCATCCCAGCACTGTTTCTTTGCCTTGGCAGTTGGTTCCATGTGCATATTTTTCCTCGCACTTGCACACCAGTCTCATTTTGTCCTTCAGAGCAACGAGCACCAGCTGACCGACACCTACTCCTCAGCAGTCTGGGGACAGAGAGTGTCCTCTGAACTCCTGGAGTTCCAGAACCAGACACACAGCACCCACTCGTCAGGAGTCTGAGGCCCAGCTCTGAGCCCCTCCTCTTACTCTGGGCTCTGGAGGAACCACCAGAAGTCAGGGCAGAGCAAGCGTCTCAGAGGTCGGGAGCCCCTCCACAGGGTTCCGTCTGAGATGTGAACACCAGCTGGTCAGTGCCTTCTCCTCAGATGTTTGGGGGCCAGGATTCCAGGGCTTAAACACCGTAACCTCTCCCTTTACATTCCCAGGGTCGGAATACAGGCTTCTTTCTGCCGTTTTTTTTTTTCTCTCTGTAAACCTTAGTGTTCTTGTGCCATTTCAGTTTTTCAAATGTATAGTTGGCACTATATTTACATTACATTTTCTCTGTTAAAACATCTGAGGCAGTTTTATTCCCGACTGGATCCTGACTGATATGTGTGTTCAAATAATGGCTCAAATTCCATCTTTATTTCTGTTCTAATCTTCATCCTCCAAAAAGGTCAGTTTTTACTATGTAGAATTGGAAGTACCGAATCACGGCTGCTACAGAAAATTTGGCATGTGAATGTGATGTTTTTAAAAATGCTTTCATACATTTCATGTCATTGATGCTCTCTTCTTGCATTCATTAATGAAGTTTTTACTGAGAAACTGCTATTCATAAGGTACAGGGCAGGTATTGGTGATATGCAAATAAATAAGACATAACCCTTGCAGAGATAACCTCTAAACAGTAGAAATATATTTTTGTTATTTATTAGAAGGAGCTTTATAAAGCCTCCAGAGGAATATGGAAGAAGACTAGGTCCTACCCCAAAAGAATGATAGAGACAATTTCCACCATCCAGAAAGTTTTTATTTAAGAGATCTATGTTTCTTATTCTGAATCATCAATTAAGGAATATAGAGGTACGTAAAGGGAATAAGACAGTGCCCGACACTTAGCAAGCCCTCAATAAAAGACAGTTACAACCAAAGAGAATTAAGAAATAGGGTGAATTTACTTCAAGGACTTTATATACGATGAGTCACATGGAGGGGTCCCTACAAAATCCCTGTGAGGTAGGACAGGCATCATTGTTCCCATTTATTGATAAGGAAACAGACAACAACAAATGATGAGTGGCTTACCAACATTATGCCACCGAGAGGTGGCAGCAAGCCCAGGACGGCCTGGTCCTTCAGTGCTGGCTGCCAATCCTGCAACGGTCCAGCCCCTTCCTCAGGGCCCCCATCACCTCCCGGTTCCTCAAGCTATAAATGAGGGGATTGAGCATAGGGTGAGAACTGTGTAGAAGATGGAGACCACCTTGTCATGGCTTGGGGCCCGGTAGCGCCTAGGTCTCAGGTAGATGAACATGGCTGCCCCATAGAAGAGGGAGACGGCTGTCAGGTGGGAGGAGCAGGTGGCCAGAGCCTTTCTACTGGCCTGAGCAGAGCGCATATAGAGCACAGCCCTCAGAATGCGAGAATAGGAGGCCACGATGATGGAGAAAGGAAGTAGGAGCATGAAGACACAGCAAACAAATTGCACATGCTCAAAAATTGATGTGTCTGTACAAGCCAACTTCAATAAGGACATCACCTCACAGAAGAAGTGGTCCACATTTCTTGAACCACAGTAGTGTAAACTCAAGACTGCCACCATTGGATCAAACCATCTAGTATCCCAAAGGCCCAGGAACTTCCAGCAATCTGGAGACAGACTCTCTGATTCATGAGGTTGGGATAGTGAAGTGGGTGACTGATGGCCACATAGCGGTCATAAGCCATGAGTCCCAGCAAGAGCCCTTCAGATCCTACAAGAGAGACAAAAAAGCCAATTTGTATGCCACAGCCCACAAAGGAGATGAACTTTGTGCCAGACAGGAAGTTGACCACCATCTTTGGCACAATGTCACAGACCAACATGAGGTCCATGAGGGAGAGCTGACTGAGGAAGAAGTACATGGGTGTATGAAGTCGAGGATCTGTGAAGATGAGGAAGATGAGGAGGCCATTCCCGCAGAGGGCCACTGTGAAGACTCCCGTAACTGCAGAGAAGAGGACAAGGTCAGTCGGACTGTGGGAAAAGATGCCCAAGAGGATGAAGCCATCTGTGGATGATTGGTTCAGCCACATCTCCATGGCTCTGTTGCTGTTCCTGGTCACCTAGGAATATGGACAAAAAGTTTTGAAATGATAGGCATTTCTCTATTGACCTCTGCATTGCACATCTTCATCCAGCTGTGTTATTTGTCACTCATGTGGCCTCAACAACATAAGCTGCAGGGCATTTCTTCCTATCTCTATGACACAGCAGTAGGAGCTCCGTTAGTTCATAGAATGGTCCATGTATCTTTATTGGTGTGTATTCTTACCAAGAAGAGCAGAAATGGAGTTATTTTATGTGTCTTAGGACCTTTCTAAAAGCAAAGTCTTGGCTTTGTTATATGATATTGAGTCTTTTATGATAGCACACAGACTTGTTAAATTATCTCTAACAGGGCTGGACAACTTACATGTGTTATAGACAGGGAAGAGAATGAAGTATGAGTTGTTCTCTAGTGTATATCTTTCTCTATGTTCGATAGTTTTATCATACTATCCATTCTGTTGTGTTTATAATATAGATAAAGGAAGGGCTCTCTAGTGTATCACATGAAAAGGAAGAATTGCTATTGGGTGCCATTGCTGTCAATTATGTTGGGGTTGACAGGAAAGTTTCAGGGTCAATGGGGAGAAGCAATGCTTTGGTGTCCAAACCTCTTAAGAACAGTTCAATTGTATAGTGACTTTTAAAATAATCACAGGAACAGGGCCTTAGTAGATGTTGGCTAATAAACACATAGAGGGAATTCCTGCCTATAAAGTTATCTTCAGTAGAAATCAAGCAGCTTTCTTTATATAATTTTTCTGACTAATATATTCCACCTGACATTCTAATTAAATGAGCATTTACACTTTGTTTTCTAAAAGTTCCAATTAATTTATTTGGACTATGTCATTGAATGAATATTTCTCTTGGTATTTGGTCAAGATCTTTTTCTAAATATATCATATGAAATGGAATCAGAGTCATGACCTGATTTTACATGGACAAAAGCAAATCAGAAATCAAAGTCATGCAAAAATCCCTTGAAAGTAGTGACAATATCTGAGCCTAAAGCAAATAAAAAAAAATTAGAAGCAACTGAGTGGAAAACATTACCATATTCTGACCACAACTCTTTTATTGTTGTCCTCATATTACCCAGTTACCTCATCTTCACCATCAAAAGCATTTCCACTTTTTTAGGCTTATCTCTATTTTCTCTTTCATCAGCCCCCTTCTAATTTCATCTGTCTTTTCTGTCTCTTTCTCCATCCAGGGCTGCATTATCAAGCATTTTCATGGTTTTAGAAGTAGCACAGCAGTGTAGTATTCTTTCCTTAAACTCTTATTAGCTATTTATTGCTGTTAAAGAAATAGCTCCAAAGTTTAGCTGGTATTAGGTCTCACGTGAGGTTACCATAAAGCTGTCCGCCAGGCTGCAAGAGGGAGGAGGCTCTACTCCAAGATCACTCATTGGCTGTTATTGGGCCTCTTTCCCTCTTTATAGGGCTTCCTCACTGCAGGGCATTTGACTTCTCTCAGCAGGGTGATGAAAGAGGGACTGAAAATAAAAACACACTACATAGAGGCTATAGTCTTATAACCTAATATCGAAAGTGACTTCCCAGGAATTCTGCTGAATATATTCTTTAAAACTGAGTCACTAAATCTAACCACACTCATGAGGAGGGGAGCACACAAGGGGCATGAATGCCAAAAAACAGGGACCAATGGGTACCATTTTAGAATCTATTATATCCTTCCACATTTAATCTGAAATCATGATTACTGATATAAATAAACTGTACCCTGGTTAATTTGAAAAGTTATTTTGTCAAACATGAAAGATGGTGATTTGTAAGTTGCCTAGAAACCAAAGAATCAAAGTTCTTAAGTTTGTCAGCCTGTCTCTCACCTGCTGAAAAGAGGCAGCTCTCTCTGCCTGGTCTAGTGACAGGCAAAATTCAATCGGTAAAAATAATGTATGACTTTTGCATTCCACATTACTCACATCCATTTTTCACTTGACTTGAAGCGATCCCACAATGAAGGCATAGTGATTGCTTAAAAATACTCTTGTTTGCAAATGAATAAATTGATGCAACAATGTGGTTTGACATAGAAGGGATTATGTTAAGTGAAATTAGTCAGAGGAAGAAAAATACCATGTGGTTTCTCTTATACATGGAATCTAAAAAAAAAATAAACGGACAATCAAAACAGAAACAAACGCAGATATAGAGAATAAACTGACGGTTGCCAGATGGGAGAGGGTATAGGTTTGGGTGTAAAGGCGGAAGGATTGAAGAAGTACAAATTGGCAGTCACAAAACAGTCACAGAGATGTAAAGTACAGCATTGGATTATAGTCAATAATATTGTAATAACTATGTATGCTGCCAGATGAGTACTAGATTTATCAGGGGGATCACTGCATAAGCTATATGAATGTCTAACAACTATACTATACACCCAAAACATGTATAATATTGAATGTCAACTGCAATTAAAAAAATAAAAAAAAATTAATTACTAATTAAAAATATTTTTAAAAGTGAAGAAATTGAGGCTCTGAGGAGTTGGCTGCGTTGCCCAAGTTCGCATGGTGAGTAATGTGGAACCAATACTTGAGAAGGAGCCTTTGGAATCTAAGTTCCAGATACTTTACATTATATCAGGCAGTTTTGGGGCAAAAGTATCCTTAGAAAGGCAAGCTCCCTCATCTTGGAGCTTCTTAGTTGAGAGCTTCCAATTCCCTTTCTGTGATTCTTGGCTCACTCAGCAGCCTTCTGATCCATCATCTGGACTCTTAAAAACTAGACACCTACCGGAGGGTAGAGGAGAGTGGGTAGGGGGAGGTAGACTGGGTAAAGGGGGTCAAATATATGTAGACAGAAAGAAATCTGAGAGGTGAACACAGTATAAATATACATATGCCTCACTGTTAAAGTGTACAACTGAAACTTATTGGATTTCGTCAACCAATGTCACCAGAAAAAAATAATTAATTAATTGAAAATTTTTAATCAAAACATTTTATTTAATTAATTAATTGTTCTTCTGCCTTTTCTCTATGAAAGTCTCTCCCCTGCTTCCTGTCTATGGAGCTCTCCTAATCACTTTCTGTTGGATGCTGCCCAATTGGAGTTGATTTCTACTCAAATTTAAAATTTTTAATGTCTCAGTGTATCTTTAAGATAGTACGTGATCATTTGTGGTTATTAAGTTCCTGTCTTGTGAGTTGGTTAGTACAAATGGAATGCTGTAGTCCTAGATGAAAGTTACAATTACAGGTTTCACCCTTAGAAACTCAAGGAATCAGATTGGGGTGATGATCATGAGTTTGAGGTGGGGCCAGAGAACCCATCAGCCGGCCTGTCCCTCAAAATGACACCAGAATCTCCATTGTATCCCAACACCTAGCTGCAGCCCTCGCTTCAGCCCTAAACTTTCAATTCCATGCAGACTGTATACATCTGCCTGTCTCCCTGACACCTAAAACACACGGTGAATATTCCACTGTGGTCTCTCACACCACGTTTGTTTCATCCTAGAATGTGCTGCCTTCAGTGCAGTTACAGTTCACAGCAGCCTCCAACTGGGCTCACTGCTTTTCCACCGCAGCAGGAGAGTTAAGCTATCATCTGAAACGCAAGGCAGAATAGTGTCACTGTTGTGCTCAAGCTATGCCATTGGTTCCTAACACATCAAGACAAGACCAATCCTTTCAAGGCCCCCAAGCCCACATGAGCCACCACTGTGGGTGCCTTTCCCACACCCAATGCTCAGACATGGGCTTCTACCTCCCCCTCCCTCAAGGTGCTCAGCACAGGAGCCTCTTCATTTTTTTCCTCAAGCAAGATAGACACTCCTACCTTAGGACATTTACCCCTCTCTGTCAAGGGAACGTCTCTCCTCCAGTTATCCATGTGCCCCCCTCTCACTCCAGATCTCCTGGTGTCATTGACAACTTCTCTCAAATGCTCCACGTTCTTATATAGGTGTGTGTTGACTAAATAAAATAACACATCATTAATTGACATATAGCTGCAACCTCAATTTCTGAGATCAAATGGCCTGAACCTTTCAATGCAGAACTTGTTCTTGACCCAAATAATCATTCACTGCTGATTCCTTCCTATGAGGACAGTGAGCGATAGAGTAAGAAATATCTTCAGGTATTTACAAAAGACAAGAATGTTCTACAGAAATAAGTGATAGTCACGTCTGGGAGACATTTGTTTGGGGTGTATTCATGTCTCCCTTACTACTCGCAAAGAAGAAATGAGGAGACTCTACAGAACACGCTCTCTGTGAGAAGTCCCAAAGTCGTTTCCTAAACTAGGGTGGGGCCTACTGAGATCCATGACCACAGAAGCAGGCCTACACCCCAGAAAATGTGCCCAGCTGTGCTTGTGACAGATAAAATGCAGGGATGATACTGTGGGTGGGTAGTCTACAGGAGAGAATTACTTTTCCTACAGCCTTTGATTATCTTGGTCACATCAAGACTCAGCCAACTAACTGAAGAAATCGAGTCCCCCAGATGTCATGGTAGAAATTTCTCCTCCTGTCCTGAAGACATTCAACCTACCTATTGTGTGCAGAGGCATGTGGGTACATGCACCTTAAGGAGATGCACTCCACACTCTTCTTCTGCTCTCCCCCTACTTTGTCCTACAATACTATCTAGTTGATTAATGATATTGTAAATGGCTCCTTGGAACTATGAATCCTATACTCACTGTGTACTCAGGATTTCCACTTGGAGGGCTACTGGGTTGTTCCACCTAAAATGGCCAACTTTAGCCTTGGTTTCCACTGGAGAAACACTTCTTCTAACCTTCTTCCCAGTTTAATTAAGAGCAAATCTGTCCAGTTGCTCAGGACACATCCCATGGGTCATCTTGAATCCACTCTGTCTCTCTCATGTTTCACCATCAGAAATCTGCTAGTTCATTCTCCAAAATATATCCACGCTTTGTATGGTGCCAGGTGGGTACTAGACTTCTCAGGGCATCACTTCATAAATTATGCAAATGTATAACTACTATAATGTATACCTGAAAGTAATATAAAATAATATTGAATGTCAATTGTAATTGAAAACATTTTTAAATCTAATTAACACACACTCATACAACTGGTTTGAATTTAAAAATACTAGTTTCAAAACCATGCATGTCTACACATGTGTGCACGCACACCTGTGCCCACACACACAACACACATATTTCCACTCCTAAGAACCTCTCATTCCTGTCTGCTCCTACCTTACCACAATGTCATCACTGCTCCTCTGGATAATAGCAATGGCCCCTAACTTGGTTTGCTTTCCGATAGCATGAGAGTGAACCCATACCATCAAGAATAAAAGCCAAGATACTTCAATAATAAAGCCAGACTTTCTCAGTCAGCCTTCCAGCACCACCCAGATGCCCCTTCATTCTACTTTCCCCAGAATTCCCTCCATTCAGGTCTCACCTGCCTCCTGTGTTTCCTCCCACACAGAGGCAGACACCACCATCAGGGTGCCTGGGTGCTCACTCTAGCCTCTTCATGGAATGCTCTTCCCAGATATTCTCCACATTATCCCAGTCCTTGTGCCTCATCTTCTCAGCCAAGCCTTCCTCATGTACACTTGAAATGTTTCTTCCCTCCGCTTTCCATTCTGCCTTAAATTTCTCATAGCACTCAACACCATCAGGCATGCTACCTTTAATTCATATGGATTTGTTTAACTTCTGTTTTCCTAACTAGAATCTATATTCCCTGAAGACACTTTTGCTCATAGTGGGATCTCAACACCTAGAACAGTGCTAACATATATTATGAACTCAGCAAATATTTGTCAAATAATTAATTGTATTATGCGTAACACTTCAAGAAATTATTCTAATATCTCACATGATGATTTCCCCTACTCTCGAACTTTTTCCTTTCTCTGGATGTCTAGATAATGGCTATATTTTTCTTCTTAGAACATTACTATAGAAAAACACACCTTCTTCTGACAATATTCTTTTAGGGACAGAATGATCTGTCCTTATCAGCCCTGCTGTTCCTTACCTTCAGCTCTCTCCATTCATCCTTTGTCCTCCTGCATTAGAATGCCCTGAAACGTAGGACCCCATCACTGAGCCCCAATCCAAACAGAAGGAAATAAGAAGGAAAAGGCCAATGAGACATTAAGTAAATAAAAAGAAGTAGGTCAAAGGAAAAGGACTAGAAAACAAGAGAGAGGAGACGTAACACTAGAAAGCATATGTCCACCCCGTCACCCCCCCCGAAAAAAAATACCCTCAATAAAAGCAGAAAACAGGAAGAAGAAGAAATGCTGATGAATAAATAAAAATGAAGAAATGAACCAGAAATCAGTAACAGAAACTGCAAGGAGAAGACAGGAACAAGATATGCACTCACCTTTAGCTGGGTTGTCTGGAGGAAAAACAATTAGCAGATACCCATGGAAGAAGATCCCATCATCAGAATCATTTCACCGTCCTACCTTGTGTGTACACTTACTGGGTCAGAGGGGACAGAGGGGAGCCCTCCAGCTCTGACCTCCTTTCTCAGCTTTTCGCTCCTCAGCCTCCTTAGCTCGGTGCGGCTCAGACAGACAACGGCCTCCCATTAACAGAAAGGGTGAGGGAGAAAGGAGACTTAGTCAAGGGGATGGTGGTGGGCAGATGGGGTGAGAGCCAGGCCTTTGCATCTGAGCCCACCCGCTGATGCCCGCCCACCTTCCACATGCCGCCTCTCAGCCCAGGTTGCAGACCTGTCTCCCACTGCCCATAAAGGTACTTAACACAGAAGTGGAGTGAGAAAGGTGAAGCTGTCCCCTCTCAAGGGAGCCCAGAAACTCCAGCCTGGAACAGGAGCTCCCAAGACTATAATTAAAGAGACTCAAAGAGGGCGCTTGGGACAGAACCAGAAGCAGGCCCAGTGGGGACAGCGTGAGGAAAGCTGGTCAGGGGAGGGCCGCAGGGCAACCAGAGCACAGGGAGAGAGACAAGTTTCTGTGTGTCCTACACCCCACCACAGACACATCTCACCCTTCCTCGGTGACCCCCAGCTGGCGCCCCCTCACTCCACAGTCCACACATGTTCTTCACCTGCCCCTTAAGGTCAGCTTACATCCACCGAGGGCCTGTGACATGCAGAGCACTGGGTGGGAGACTCCACAAAGCCTGCACGTGTGGCAGGGCTGGAGCCACTTTGGAGGGGTGCTGACTGCCAACCGGGGTGGCCAGGTTGGGTAAGGCAGGTCCTTAGAGGAATGCTGAATGGGACAAATGGAGTTAACTAGGTTAATGGACAGCGTTAGAAAGGGTGTCCACCAGTGCCAGGCCAGCCAGGTGGAGCAGAGTAAGAAATAGGAAAGAAAATGGCGCCACCAGCACTTTTATCTCCAGAGAAATTTCCAACAGATCCCTGTGCCCAGCACTCAACCTAATATTAGTCGATGCATCTCCTTCATGTACTACTCAGCCGCTTTTTGAACTGCTGCACCTGTGCTGGGACTCAGAGGGAGTGAGTTTGCGTGTGAGCCCTTTAAGAGTGAAGTCTCAGTTTCCCACAGCCCTTTGGCTCTCCTAAATGTAAGCCCCACTGTTTTTCAGAGCCAGCGGTTTTGGGGGTTCTCCTACCTGATGCAGGTCCCATGTGCTGGGGGGCCCAAGGTGGGGCTCAGACCCCATACTCTTCTCGGGGTCCTCTGTGGTTGTGATACCCTTCTGCTTGTGCCGGTGCTGTGGGTCCCGACTAGACCACATCTCCATCCCTCCTACCCATCACGATGTGGCTTTTCCTGTCTATCCTTAGTTGTAGAAAATTTGTTCTGCCGGCCTTCAGGTCATTCTCAGCAATAGTTGTTCTATATGTAGTTGTAGTTTTAGTGTTTCCATGGGAGGAGGTGAGCTCAGGGTCTTTGTTCTCTGCCATCTTGACCCCAATCTCCCCTGACATATTTTTCATAGTCTTTTCTGTATTTTCCATCCTTTTTCTATTTGAGCTTCAGTCTGAATTTTTTCTCCTGACACTGCCCCTATCTTTGGATGTGTCTAATCTGTAGGTAAATCCGTGTGTTGAGTTTACAATTTTAGATTACATATTTCTCCATTCTAAATTTTCCATTTGACATTTTTTACTGATTTCAATTCTCCAGTGTGTCATTTATTATTTAAACACATAAGTAACAGATAAATCAGAGTCTATTTCTGATAACTTTAATGCCTGTTTCTTTCTGTATGTCTGTTTTCATGGTTTATTTTTATTTCTTGACTATTTGGACCTAGTTCCTGGTGTTCCCAGTAATTTGAAAAACTGTAAAAATAAATTAAAGGTTGTCATTGTCCTCAAAAGAGAATCGCTTTTGCCTTCCGTGGGTACAGAAGTTAAACAGACCACCTTAATATCATCTAGGATTGAGTCGCTTGGAGGCTGCTTTCCCTTCAGTTTTCATGAGCGTTTGTCTATGTTCAGCTCACTATTGGTTCTACGCTGTGTCCTTTCCAGCATTTCAGCTGAAAGTCTAGGGTTTTTTGTTTGTTAGTTAGTTTGTTTTGGGTTGTTGGGTGTTGTTTATTTGTTTGTTTTTGTTTTCAGAGGAGAGGAGCTTCCTCACTGCTGAGCCCTAACACCAGTTTTTGTCTCCAGTCAGTACATCAGACTACCAAAATTCCCAACCTTTTAATCTCTGTTTTATGCTCAGTTTCTCACCTTCTGGGCCTTGTGCTACTTATTAATCAACAGACAACTTAAGGGGGGAAAACACACATAAAGTTGAGCTCACCTTAGCATATTTCTCTTTTCTCCTAAATTCTGGCCCCTCAGTCCTGGCTGTCTGCATATCTTTCTGATGCTTTCCAGTTTTTTGTTTGTTTGTTTGCTTGCTTGCTTTTTAATCCAAGTTTTCTAGTTTTTCAAAAATCAGAATGCTTCACGATGGGAAAACTTTCTGTTTGACTCAATTTTACTTAACGTGAAACATTTATTCGATATCAAAGTCAAAAGTATCATTTCTCTCTATTATGGAATGAATATTTGTGTCTCCAGTGTGACTCTTTCTGGAGTAAAAGAATAATTAAATTTAAAAAGCTCAGACTGTGCGGAAACATGGAGGAGGAAGAGACTTCACAGGATCTCTCCCCTAGAAATGACAATAAGTTGAACACCTAAAACTCAACAAAAAACACCCAAACTGCACACCAGCACATCTGAGCATGGGATATGTGCATAAGAGCTACCAGAGGTCACAACCTCGGGTGTTGGGCAGTAGACTGGGAGAAATAAAGGAGCTGCCTCTTGCAGTCGCCAGAACTCCTTTTAGGAAGAGGAAGAAAGGAGAAGGTGTGGGAACTTCCCTGAACAGTCCTGCCTGGGGGTGCTGTGAGTTCCACGCAACCAGCGGCAGGGACCAGTCGTCATGGCAGAAAGCAGAGAAACAGGTCAGGATGGCAGAGAAAGAACAGCTGATTTTTACTGGCTGTGGTTGCAAAATTGAGGCTGAGCCGCAGCCCCCAACTCCCAATCCAGAGAACCCATACCCTCTAAGACCAATCACTGCAGAGCCCCAGGGGAACCTGAGCAAACACTGCCGAGACTGTCGCTGACACTGACCGGGACTGAAACTGAGGGTAGTGAATGTGATTAAATATCTACAAGAAAATAAAAAAGGCATTTTTAAGGCTTTTTATAAAGCAGGATCCAAGAGACTTAGACACCTCCTCTTGGAAACCAAATAAAAGCTCCTTCTTCGCAACAGGCTGAAGAGAGACCTTTATATAATAAACCTTCTTTCTGGAAAAACAGCAGAATACACTTCCATTAATGTCCAGGCAGAGAAATAGTCCATTAAACACCATGAAAAATCAAGATGACAAGGTATCTGAGAAAGAAAGAGAAAATTTTCCAGAAACTAAACTTACAGATATAGAAACATGCAAACTTAAATAACAGAGAATTCAGGATGGTACTTCTGAAAAAACTCAATGAGTTCCAAAACAAGTCATATCAACAATTTCAGGAATTGAAAAAACACCTAGATGAGCAGAGAAAGGATATTGAAACCCTCCAAAAGAATAGGAAAGAATTTCCAAAGGTTAAAACACACACACACACACACACACACACACACACACACACACACACTGCAATAGTTGAAAAGTGAAATAGCAAACTTGGGAAATAGGGAAATAGAGTTGATCAAATGGAGGAAAGGATCAGTTATATCAAAGACAGAAATCTAGAAATAAATCAGAAGGAAGAAGAGAGAAATTGAAGAATGAAAAATAACGAAAGAGAAATATAGGAACTAGCTGATACCATCAGGAGAGGAAACATTATCAAAGGTGAGGGAAAGAAGCAGGACTACAAAACATTTTCACACAAATAGTTGATGAGAGTTTTCCAAATCTAAGGAATGAGCTGTAGCTTGGAATTCAAGAAGTCAACAGAATACCTAATTATCTTAACCCAAAAAGGCCTTCACCAAGACACATTGTATTAAAGTTATCAAAAATCAGTGACAAAGATAGATTTCTCAGGGCAGCCAGTGAGAAGAAAACGGTAACTTATAAAGGAAAACCCATTAGATTATCATCGGACTTCTCAGTAAAATCTTAAAATCCAGAAAGGAATGAAATCAAATATTTAAACTATTAAATGAAAGTAACTAAAAGCCTAGAATAATGTAATCAGCTAAGCTCTACTTTAGATATGAAGGAGAAAGAAAGACCTTTCCAGACATAAAAAAAAATTGAGAGAATCTCCACTACGAGGCCTTCACGACAGGAAATATTAAAAGGTTAAGCTCACCTAAAACAAAATGACCAAAAAAATACATAATTAGGAATAAGGTGACTATCAGGCAAATAGAAGCAGAAGAGTGCAACCCTTACTAAGAACAGGGCATTATAAGCTTAAATAATAAGTGAACGTTCGGCATACCTAGGGACAAATTGAGACAAGAATGACTGAAAAGGGGAGGATTCAAAGATCCAAACTCACAAAGGGAAACAGAGATAAGGCACGCACAGAAGAAAATGGACGACTGTATATATATAACTATCCTTTTCATATATGTAATGGTAACCATATGCCAAAGATTCAGAACTGAAGTAGATAACATAAAACAAGAAGAACCAGAGGCAAAGCCCACAAAAGCCAACCAAAATAAAGAAAAGAAACACAAGAACAAGGAAGAATGGAAACACCGAGCTACTAGAAATCAAAAGATAAAATGGCTATACGAAGACCTCATATATCAATAGTTGCCCTAAATGTAGATGGACTGAACTCGCCAATAAAAGGCACAGAGTTGCAGAATGGATCAAAAAACAAAACTCAACCATATGACAAATCTCAGCTCCAAAGACAAATACAGACTCAAACTTCAAGAAAATGGCATTCAGAGAAAAGCAGGAGTAGCGGTATTAATATTGGATGAAATAGACTTCAAAATAAAAAAGGTAAAGAAAGATACTGAGGGGCACTTCATAATGATAAGGGAATCATGCACCAAGAGGACATAACACTTATTAATATCTATGCTCCTAATAAGGGAGCCCCGAAATATGTAAAGCAATTATTAACAGAACTAAAGGGAGAGATAGACCAAACACTATCATAGTAGGGGACCTAAATACCCTACTGTTGGTTATGGACAGATCATCCAACAGAAAATCAATAAGGAAATAACCCTTAAATGACACATTAGACCAACTGGACATAATTGACATATACAGAGCCTTCCATCCCAAAACAGCTGCTTGTACATTCTTCTCTAGTGCACATGGAACATTCTCAAGGATTGACCACATACTGGGACACAAATATAAGAGGGTTGAAATCATACCAACCATATTCACTGATCATAATGCTTTGAAACTAGAGATCAATTGCAAAAAGAAAGCAGGAAGTACCACAACTACATGGAGAGTAAACACATACTACTGAAGAATAATTGGGTCAGAGAAGTAATAAACAGGGAGATCAAGAAATACATAGAAAGGAATGATAATGATAGTACAACACATCAAAACTTTTGGGATGTGGCAAGAGTGGTTATAAGTGGAAACTTTATTTCATTGCATATCTACCTCCAAAATAGGAACAAGTCCAAATAAACAACTTAATTCTTCATCTTAAAAAACTAGAAAAAGAAGAACAAATGAAGCCTAAATTCAGCAGAAGGAAAGAAATAATCAAAATTAGAGCAGAAATAAATGAAAACAAACAAACAAAAAACCAATAGAACAAATAAATGCAAGAAAGAGTTGGTTCATTGAGAAGGTTAATAAAATTGACAAACCTCTAAAGAAAAAGAGAAGGACACAAATAAAATCAGGGATAAAGAGGGGAAAATTATGACTGACATTGCAGAAATACAAAAGATCATAAAAGAATACTATGAAAAAGCATATAACACCAAATTTAATAACCTAGAAGAAATGGTTCAGTACTTAGAAAAAACAACCTTCCTAGTCTGAATCAAGAAGAACTGGAAAATCGAAATAGACCCATTAGTAGTATGGAAATTGAAAACAATCATCAAAAACCTACCAAAAAGTAAAAGTCCGGGACCAGAAAGCCTCACCAGTGAATTCTACCAAACGTTCAAAGAAAATTTAATACCTATTCTCCTCAAACTCTTCCAAAAAATAAAGAGGAGGCAATACTTCCCAACTCATTTGTGAGGCCAATATTACACCTGATACCAAAGCCTGGTAAAGATAACACAAAAAGAGAAACCTACAGACCAATATCTCTCATGAACACAGATGCAAAAATCCTAAATAAGATACGAGTGAACTGAATACAGCAATATATTTTTAAAAATTATACGCCACGATCAAGTGGGCTTCATCCCAGGGTACAAGGATGGTTCAACATATATAAATCAATTAATGTGATACACCACATAAACAAATTAAAAATAAGAATCATATGATCATATCAATAGATGAAAAAAAACCTTCAAAAATATACAGCAGCCATTTATGATGAACCTCAAAAAATCAGTATAGAAGGAAAGTACCTTAACATAATAAAGGCCATATATGACAAACCCTCAGCCAACATTATACTTAATGGTGAAAAACTAAAAACCTTCCCTCTAAGATCAGGAACAAGGCAAGGCTGTCCACTATCCACTGTTATTCAATATAACATTGGAGGTCCTAGTGAGTGCAATCAGCAAGAGAAAGATATAAAAGGCTCCAAATAGGAAATGAAGAAGTCAAACTGTCACTATTTGCAGATGACATGATTCTCTATATAGAAAACCTAAAGACTCCACAAAACACTACTAGAAACAATAAGCAAATACAGTAAAGTCTCTGGATACAAAATCAATGTTCAAAAATCCATAGTTCCTATACTCTAATAATGAAGTGTCAAAAAAGAAGTGGAAAAAATATTCCTTGCAATTGCAAAAAAAGAATAAAATACCTAGGAATAAATTAACGAAACATGTGAAGGACCTATATAATGAAAACTACAAGACCTTATTAAAAGAAATTGAAGAGATACAAAGAAATGGAAAGATATTCCATGTTCTTGGATTGGAAGAATCAACATAGTTAAAATGACCATATTACTAAAGCATTATACAATTTAATGCAATCCCCATCAAAATCCCATCAGCATTTTTTAAAGAAATAGAACAAAAATCATCAGTTTTGTAGAAGCACAAAAGCCCTGATTGCCAAAGCCACCCGAGAAAAAAAAAATGAGGCTGGAAGCATCACTCTGCCCCACTTGAAATTATACTACAAAGCGCCAGTAATCAAACAGCACAGTACTGGCTGCAAAAGAGACACACAGACCAGTGGAACAGAATCGAGTGCCTAGAAATGAACGATAATTATATGGCAAATAATTTTGACAAAAAAGCCAAAAACATACCAGTGGAGAAAGGAAAGCCTCTTCAATAAATGTGCTCGGAAAACTGGAAGGCCACCTGCAAAAGAATGAAACTGACTTGTTGTCTATCACCACACACCAAAAATTAACTCAAAATGGATTAAGGACCTGAATATAAAACCTGAAACAATAAAATGCATTGAGAAAACATAGGAAGCTAAACTCAAGGACCTTGGACTTAAAGAAGATTTTATGAATTTGACCTCAATGGCAAGGGAAGTAAAAGCAAAAATAAATGAATGACTATCAAACTAAAAAGCGTCTGCTCAGCAAAATACCCATCACAATGTGAAGAGACAATCATCCGAATGGAAAATATATTTGCAAGCAACGCCTCTGATAAGGCATAATATCCAAAATATAAAGAACTCATACGACTCAATAACAACAAAAAACAAACGATCCAATCAAAAAATGGTCAGAGGACCTGAACAGACACTTCCCCTAGAGGACATACAAATGGCCAATTAATATATGAAAAGATGCCCAACTTCGCTAGCTCTTAGGGAAATGCAAATCAAAACCACAATGAGATACCATCTCACACCTGTTAGAAGCTATAATCAACAGGACAAGTAATAACAAATGCTGGAGAGGATGTAGAGAAAAAAGAACCTCATACACTGCTGGGTGGGACTGCAAAATGGTACAGCACCATGGAAAACAGTATGGAGGTTCCGTAAAAAAGTAGAATTGATCTACTATATTGATCCATCAATCCTCTAGCGGTAATTTACCCCAAAGACTTGAAAACTCGTATCAGAAAAGATATTTGCACACCGATGTTCATAGCAGCATTATTCACAGTGGTCAGGACGTGGATAAAACTGATATGATAGATGATTGGCTAAAGAAGCTGAATACATACATACAATGGAATATTACTCAGCCATAAGAAGAGATGAAATACTGCCATTTGTGACAACAGGATGGACCTTAAGATAATCATACTAAGCAAATAAACCCAGGAAAAAGGTTGAAATCACACATCACTTCTATGTGGGATATAAACCTAGAAGCAACAAAATGAACAAGACAAACAGAGACTTATGGACATGGACTATAGACTAGTGGTTACCAGAGGGTAGGGGTGGGGGAGAAAAGGGAGCTAGATGGAGTAAAGTGAGTAAAAAATAGGGTTTAAGGGAAATCGAAGTGGGTAAAGGGTTTCAAATATATGGTAGCTGAAGGACACTGGACTTTGGATGGTAAACACACAGTAGAATATACGGATGTCAAATTATATGTACACCTGAAAATTATGTAATTGTATTAATCCATGTTACCCCAATAAACTTAATTTTTAAGAAAATATTAAGTAAAAATTTAAAAAATAAAAATAAAAAAGCTCATAAGTGTAGGACCTGATTCAATAGCATTAGTGTCCTTATAAGGAAAGCTCACTCTATCTCTTCTCTCTCTGCACAAGCTCAAAGGTAAAACCATTTGGAGAGAAAGTGGTTATCAGCAAGGAAGGAAGATAGTCCATAGCAGAAACCAACCTTGATCTTGGACTTTAAAGCCTCCAGAACTAGGAGAAATTAAATTTTGTTGTTTAAGCCATACATCTGGTAATTTGTCATGGCATCAAGGCAAACTGATCCAATGTTTATCATTCAAAAGACCACCAGGAACACGTCTGTTGTCCAACAGAGTTGAAGTTTCCTTTTCTGATCAAGGATTGATGTATTCAAGAGGATGCAGTGTGCTCCAAAGTAACAGAAAACCCACAGTAACAAGATGGAAGTTACTTTGTACATAAAGTTCAAAACAATCCTATAACAAGCTCCTCTTATACCATCTTACTAAGTACACTCTTTGTTCTCCATGCTGCAGGAAGCATTAATAAAGCCAACTGTTATTTGTCTAAAGTGGCCTTTCTTTTCTCTGCAGATGGGATTCAAATTTCCTCTTCTTGAGTATACACCCATAGAAGTAGGAGTGACATAACAAGTCCTGACAGAGGATCACTTGAGAATGTTCCATGTGCACTAGAGAAGAATGTACAAGCAGCTGTTTTGGGATGGAAGGCTCTGTATATGTCAATTATGTCCAGTTGGTCTAATGTGTCATTTAAGGGTTATTTCCTTATTGATTTCTGTTGGATGATCTGTCCAAACCAAACAGTAGGGTATTTAGGTCCCCTACTATGATAGTGTTTTGGTCTATCTCTCCCTTTAGTTCTGTTAATAATTGCTTTACATATTCGGGGCTCCCTTATTAGGAGCATAGATATTAATAAGTGCTATGTCCTCTTGGTGCATGATTCCCTTATCATTATGAAGTGCCCCTCAGTATCTTTCTTTACCTTTTTTATTTTGAAGTCTATTTCATCCAATATTAATACCGCTACTCCTGCTTTTCTCTGAATGCCATTTTCTTGAAGTTTGAGTCTGTATTTGTCTTTGGAGCTGAGATTTGTCATATGGTTTGAGTTTTGTTTTTTGATCCATTCTGCAACTCTGTGCCTTTTTATTGGCGAGTTCAGTCCATCTACATTTAGGGCAACTATTGATATATGAGGTCTTCGTATAGCCATTTTATCTTTTGATTTCTAGTAGCTCGGTGTTTCCATTCTTCCTTGTTCTTGTGTTTCTGTTTTCTTTATTTGGTTGGCTTTTGTGGGCTTTGCCTCTGGTTCTTCTTGTTTTATGTTATCTACTTCAGTTCTGAATCTTGGCATATGGTTACCATTACATAATATGAAAAGGATATATATATATACAGTCGTCCATTTTCTTCTGTGCGTGCCTTATCTCTGTTTCCCTTTTGTGAGTTTGGATCTTTGAATCCTCCCCTTTTCAGTCATTCTTGTCTCAATTTGTCCCTAGGTATGCCGAACGTTCACTTATTATTTAAGCTTATAATGCCCTGTTCTTAGTAAGGGTTGCACTCTTCTGCTCTATTTGCCTGATAGTCACCTTATTCCTAATTATGTATTTTTTTGGTCATTTTGTTTTAGGTGAGCTTAACCTTTTAATATTTCCTGTCGTGAAGGCCTCGTAGTGGAGATTCTCTCAATTTTTTTTTAGTCTGGAAAGGTCTTTCTTTCTCCTTCATATCTAAAGTAGAGCTTAGCTGATTACATTATTCTAGGCTTTTAGTTACTTTCATTTAATAGTTTAAATATTTGATTTCATTCCTTTCTGGATTTTTAAGATTTTACTGAGAAGTCCGATGATAATCTAATGGGTTTTCCTTTATAAGTTACCGTTTTCTTCTCACTGGCTGCCCTGAGAAATCTATCTTTGTCACTGATTTTTGATAACTTTAAACAATGTGTCTTGGTGAAGGCCTTTTTGGGTTAAGATAATTAGGTATTCTGTTGACTCTGAATTCCAAGCTACAGCTCATTCCTTAGATTTGGAAAACTCTCATCAAACTATTTGTGTGAAAATGTTTGTAGTCCTGCTTCTTTCCCTCACCTTTGATAATGTTTCCTCTCCTGATGGTATCAGCTATTCCTATATTTCTCTTTCGTTATTTTTCATTCTTCAAATTTTCTCTCTTTCTTCCTCTGATTTATTTCTAGATTTCTGTCTTTGATATAACTGATCCTTTCTCCATTTGATCAACTCTAATTTCCCTATTTCCCAAGTTTGCTATTTCACTTTTCAAAACTATTGCAGTGTGTGTGTGTGTGTGCGTGTGTGTTGTGTGTGTGTGTGTGTGTGTGTGTTTTAACCTTTGAAATTCTTTCCTATTCTTTTGGAGGGTTTCAATATCCTTTCTCTGCTCATCTAGGTGTTTTTCCAATTCCTGAAATTGTTGATATGACTTGTTTTGGAACTCAATTGAGTTTTTTCAGAAGTACCATCCTGAATTCTCTGTTATTTAAGTTTGCATGTTTCTATATCTGTAAGTTTAGTTTCTGGAAAATTTTCTCTTTCTTTCTCAGATACCTTGTCATCTTGATTTTTTCATGGTGTTTAATGGACTATTTCTCTGCCTGACATAATGGAAGTGTATTCTGCTTTTTTCCAGAAAGAAGGTTTATTATATAAAGGTCTCTCTTCAGCCTGTTGCGAAGAAGGAGCTTTTATTTGGTTTCCAAGAGGAGGTGTCTAAGTCTCTTGATCCTGCTTATAAAAAGCCTTAAAAATGCCTTTTTTATTTTCTTGTAGATATTAATCACATTCACTACCCTCAGTTTCAGTCCCGGTCAGTGTCAGCGACAGTCTCGGCAGTGTTTGCTCAGGTTCCCCTGGGGCTCTGCAGTGATTGGTCTTAGAGGGTATGGGTTCTCTGGATTGGGAGTTGGGGGCTGCGGCTCAGCCTCAATTTTGCAACCACAGCCAGTAAAAATCAGCTGTTCTTTCTCT
Source organism: Eonycteris spelaea (assembly GCA_003508835.1). Taxonomy (NCBI): domain Eukaryota; kingdom Metazoa; phylum Chordata; class Mammalia; order Chiroptera; family Pteropodidae; genus Eonycteris; species Eonycteris spelaea. The sequence goes on from PUFA01000196.1 coordinate 2,993,626, forward strand.
GCCATCCTGACCTGTTTCTCTGCTTTCTGCCATGACGACTGGTCCCTGCCGCTGGTTGCGTGGAACTCACAGCACCCCCAGGCAGGACTGTTCAGGGAAGTTTCCCCACACCTTTCTCCTTTCCTCCTCTTCCTAAAAGGAGTTCTGGCGACTGCAAGAGGCAGCTCCTTTATTTTCTCCCAGTCTACTGCCCAACACCCGAGGTTGTGAACCTCTGGTAGCTCTTATGCACATATCCCATGCTCAGATGTGCTGGTGGCAGTTTGGGTGTTTTTGTTGAGTTTTAGGTGTTCAAACTTATTGTCATTTCTAGGGGAGAGATCCTGTGAAGTCTCTTCCTCCTCCATGTTTCCGCACAGTCTGAGCTTTTAAATTAATTATTCTTTTACTCCAGAAAGAGTCACACTGAGACACAAATATTCATTCCATAATAGAGAGAAATGATACTTTTGACTTTGATTCGAATAAATGTTTCACGTTAAGTAAAATTGAGTCAAACAGAAAGTTTTCCCATCGGAAGCATTCTGATTTTTTGAAAAACTAAGAAAACTTGGATTAAAAAGCAAGCAAGCAAACAAAAAACAAAAAACTGGAAAAGCATCAGAAAAATGCAGACAGCCAGGACTGAGGGGCCAGAATTTAGGAGAAAAGAAATATGCTAAGGTGAGCTCAACTTTATGTGTGTTTTTCCCCCTTAAGTTGTCTGTTGATTAATAAGTAGCACAAGGCCCAGAAGGTGAGAAACTGAGCATAAACAGAGATTAAAAGGTTGGGAATTTTGGTAGTCTGATGTACTGACTGGAGACAAAAACTGGTGTTAGGGCTCAGCAGTGAGGAAGCTCCTCTCCTCTGAAAACAAAAACAAACAAATAAAACAACACCCAACAACCCAAAAACACTAACTAAACAAACAAAAAACCCTAGACTTTCAGCTGAAATGCTGGAAAGGACCACAGCATAGAACCAATAGTGAGCTGAACATAGACAAAACCGCTCATGAAAACTGAAGGGAAAGCAGCCTCCAAGCGACTCAATCCTAGATGATATTAAGGTGGTCTGTTTAAACTTCTGTACCCACGGAAGGCAAAAGCGATTCTCTTTTGAGGACAATGACAACCTTTAATTTATTTTACAGTTTTTTCAAATTACTGGGAACACCAGGAACTAGGTCAAATAGTCAAGAATAAAAATAAACCATGAAAACAGACATACAGAAAGAAACAGGCCATTAAAGTTATCAGAAATAGACTCGATTTATCTGTTACTTTATGTGTTTAAATAATAAATGACACACTGGAAATTGAAATCAGTTAAAAAATGTCAAATGGAAAATTTAGAATGAGAAATATGTAATCTAAAATTGTAAACTCAACCACACGGATTTACCTACAGATTAGACACATCCAAAGATAGGGGCAGTGTCAGGAGAAAAATTCAGACTGAAGCTCAAATAGAAAAAGGATGGAAAATACAGAAAAGACTATGAAAAATATGTCAGGGGAGATTGGGGTCCAAGATGGCAGAGAACAAAGACCCTGAGCTCACCTCCTCCCATGGAAACACTAAAACTACAACTACATATAGAACAACTATTGCTGAGAATGACCTGAAGGCCGGCAGAACAAATTTTCTACAACTAAGGATAGACAGGAAAAGCCACATCGTGCATGGTAGGAGGATGGAGATGTGGTCTAGTCGGGACCACAGCACCGGACAAGCAGAAGGGGTATCACACCACAGAGGACCCCGAGAAGAGTATGGGGTCTGAGCCCCACCTTGGGCCCCCCAGCACATGGGACCTGCATCAGGTAGGAGAACCCCAAAACCGCTGGCTCTGAAAAACAGTGGGGCTTACATTTAGGAGAGCCAAAGGGCTGTGGGAAACTGAGACTTCACTCTTAAAGGGCTCACACGCAAACTCACTCCCTCTGAGTCCCAGCACAGGTGCAGCAGTTTCAAAAAGCGGCTGAGTATACATGAAGGAGATGCATCGACTAATATTAGGTTGAGTGCTGGGCACAGGGATCTGTTTGGAAATTCTCTGGAGATAAAAGTGCTGGTGGCGCCATTTTCTTTCCTATTTCTTACTCTGCTCCACCTGGCTGGCCTGGCACTGGGGACACCCTTTCTAACGCTGTCCATTAACCTAGTTAACTCCATTTGTCCATTCAGCATTTCCTCTAAGGACCTGCCTTACCCAACCTGGCCACCCCGGTTGGCAGTCAGCACCCCTCCAAAGTGGCTCCAGCCCTGCCACACGTGAGGCTTTGTGAGTCTCCCACCCAGTGCTCTGCATGTCACAGGCCCTCGGTGGATGTAAGCTGACCTTAAGGGGCAGGTGAAAGAACATGTGTGGACTGTGGAGTAGGGGGCGCCAGCTGGGGGTCACCGAGGAAGGGTGAGATGTGTCTGTGGTGGGTGTAGGACACACAGAAACTTGTCTCTCTCCCTGTGCTCTGGTTGCCCTGCGGCCCTCCCCTGACCAGCTTTCCTCACGCTGTCCCCACTGGGCCTGCTTCTGGTTCTGTCCCAAGCGCCCTCTTTGAGTCTCTTTAATTATAGTCTTGGGAAGCTCCTGTTCCAGGCTGGAGTTTCTGGGCTCCCTTGAGAGGGGACAGCTTCACCTTCTCACCACTTCTGTGTTAAGTACCTTTATGGGCAGTGGGGAGACAGGTCTGCAACCTGGGCTGAGAGGCGGCATGTGGAAGGTGGGCGGGGCATCAGCGGGTGGGCTCAGATGCAAAGGCCTGGCTCTCACCCCATCTGCCCACCACCATCCCCTTGACTAAGTCTCCTTTCTCCCTCACCCTTTCTGTTAATGGGAGGCCGTTGTCTGTCTGAGCCGCACCGAGCTAAGGAGGCTGAGGAGCGAAAAGCTGAGAAAGGAGGTCAGAGCTGGAGGGCTCCCCTCTGTCCCCTCTGACCCAGTAAGTGTACACACAAGGTAGGACGGTGAAATGATTCTGATGATGGGATCTTCTTCCATGGGTATCTGCTAATTGTTTTTCCTCCAGACAACCCAGCTAAAGGTGAGTGCATATCTTGTTCCTGTCTTCTCCTTGCAGTTTCTGTTACTGATTTCTGGTTCATTTCTTCATTTTTATTTATTCATCAGCATTTCTTCTTCTTCCTGTTTTCTGCTTTTATTGAGGGTATTTTTTTTCGGGGGGGGTGACGGGGTGGACATATGCTTTCTAGTGTTACGTCTCCTCTCTCTTGTTTTCTAGTCCTTTTCCTTTGACCTACTTCTTTTTATTTACTTAATGTCTCATTGGCCTTTTCCTTCTTATTTCCTTCTGTTTGGATTGGGGGCTCAGTGATGGGGTCCTACGTTTCAGGGCATTCTAATGCAGGAGGACAAAGGATGAATGGAGAGAGCTGAAGGTAAGGAACAGCAGGGCTGATAAGGACAGATCATTCTGTCCCTAAAAGAATATTGTCAGAAGAAGGTGTGTTTTTTATAGTAATGTTCTAAGAAGAAAAATATAGCCATTATCTAGACATCCAGAGAAAGGAAAAAGTTCGAGAGTAGGGGAAATCATCATGTGAGATATTAGAATAATTTCTTGAAGTGTTACGCATAATACAATTAATTATTTGACAAATATTTGCTGAGTTCATAATATATGTTAGCACTGTTCTAGGTGTTGAGATCCCACTATGAGCAAAAGTGTCTTCAGGGAATATAGATTCTAGTTAGGAAAACAGAAGTTAAACAAATCCATATGAATTAAAGGTAGCATGCCTGATGGTGTTGAGTGCTATGAGAAATTTAAGGCAGAATGGAAAGCGGAGGGAAGAAACATTTCAAGTGTACATGAGGAAGGCTTGGCTGAGAAGATGAGGCACAAGGACTGGGATAATGTGGAGAATATCTGGGAAGAGCATTCCATGAAGAGGCTAGAGTGAGCACCCAGGCACCCTGATGGTGGTGTCTGCCTCTGTGTGGGAGGAAACACAGGAGGCAGGTGAGACCTGAATGGAGGGAATTCTGGGGAAAGTAGAATGAAGGGGCATCTGGGTGGTGCTGGAAGGCTGACTGAGAAAGTCTGGCTTTATTATTGAAGTATCTTGGCTTTTATTCTTGATGGTATGGGTTCACTCTCATGCTATCGGAAAGCAAACCAAGTTAGGGGCCATTGCTATTATCCAGAGGAGCAGTGATGACATTGTGGTAAGGTAGGAGCAGACAGGAATGAGAGGTTCTTAGGAGTGGAAATATGTGTGTTGTGTGTGTGGGCACAGGTGTGCGTGCACACATGTGTAGACATGCATGGTTTTGAAACTAGTATTTTTAAATTCAAACCAGTTGTATGAGTGTGTGTTAATTAGATTTAAAAATGTTTTCAATTACAATTGACATTCAATATTATTTTATATTACTTTCAGGTATACATTATAGTAGTTATACATTTGCATAATTTATGAAGTGATCCCCGAGAAGTCTAGTACCCACCTGGCACCATACAAAGCGTGGATATATTTTGGAGAATGAACTAGCAGAGGTTTCTGATGGTGAAACATGAGAGAGACAGAGTGGATTCAAGATGACCCATGGGATGTGTCCTGAGCAACTGGACAGATTTGCTCTTAATTAAACTGGGAAGAAGGTTAGAAGAAGTGTTTCTCCAGTGGAAACCAAGGCTAAAGTTGGCCATTTTAGGTGGAACAACCCAGTAGCCCTCCAAGTGGAAATCCTGAGTACACAGTGAGTATAGGATTCATAGTTCCAAGGAGCCATTTACAATATCATTAATCAACTAGATAGTATTGTAGGGCAAAGTGGGGGAGAGCAGAAGAAGAGTGTGGAGTGCATCTCCTTGAAGGTGCATGTACCCACATGTCTCTGCACACAATAGGTAGGTTGAATGTCTTGAGGACAGGAGGAGAAATTTCTACCATGACATCTGGGGGACTCGATTTCTTCAGTTAGTTGGCTGAGTCTTGATGTGACCAAGATAATCAAAGGCTGTAGGAAAAGTAATTCTCTCCTGTAGACTACCCACCCACAGTATCATCCCTGCATTTTATCTGTCACAAGCACAGCTGGGCACATTTTCTGGGGTGTAGGCCTGCTTCTGTGGTCATGGATCTCAGTAGGCCCCACCCTAGTTTAGGAAACGACTTTGGGACTTCTCACAGAGAGCGTGTTCTGTAGAGTCTCCTCATTTCTTCTTTGCGAGTAGTAAGGGAGACATGAATACACCCCAAACAAATGTCTCCCAGACGTGACTATCACTTATTTCTGTAGAACATTCTTGTCTTTTGTAAATACCTGAAGATATTTCTTACTCTATCGCTCACTGTCCTCATAGGAAGGAATCAGCAGTGAATGATTATTTGGGTCAAGAACAAGTTCTGCATTGAAAGGTTCAGGCCATTTGATCTCAGAAATTGAGGTTGCAGCTATATGTCAATTAATGATGTGTTATTTTATTTAGTCAACACACACCTATATAAGAACATGGAGCATTTGAGAGAAGTTGTCAATGACACCAGGAGATCTGGAGTGAGAGGGGGGGCACATGGATAACTGGAGGAGAGACGTTCCCTTGACAGAGAGGGGTAAATGTCCTAAGGTAGGAGTGTCTATCTTGCTTGAGGAAAAAAATGAAGAGGCTCCTGTGCTGAGCACCTTGAGGGAGGGGAGGTAGAAGCCCATGTCTGAGCATTGGGTGTGGGAAGGCACCCACAGTGGTGGCTCATGTGGGGCTTGGGGGCCTTGAAAGGATTGGGTCTTGTCTTGATGTGTTAGGAACCAATGGCATAGCTTGAGCACAACAGTGACACTATTCTGCCTTGCGTTTCAGATGATAGCTTAACTCTCCTGCTGCTGGTGGAAAAGCAGTGAGCCCAGTTGGAGGCTGCTGTGAACTGTAACTGCACTGAAGGCAGCACATTCTAGGATGAAACAAACGTGGTGTGAGAGACCACAGTGGAATATTCACCGTGTGTTTTAGGTGTCAGGGAGACAGGCAGATGTATACAGTCTGCATGGAATTGAAAGTTTAGGGCTGAAGCGAGGGCTGCAGCTAGGTGTTGGGATACAATGGAGATTCTGGTGTCATTTTGAGGGACAGGCCGGCTGATGGGTTCTCTGGCCCCACCTCAAACTCATGATCATCACCCCAATCTGATTCCTTGAGTTTCTAAGGGTGAAACCTGTAATTGTAACTTTCATCTAGGACTACAGCATTCCATTTGTACTAACCAACTCACAAGACAGGAACTTAATAACCACAAATGATCACGTACTATCTTAAAGATACACTGAGACATTAAAAATTTTAAATTTGAGTAGAAATCAACCCAATTGGCAGCATCCAACAGAAAGTGATTAGGAGAGCTCCATAGACAGGAAGCAGGGGAGAGACTTTCATAGAGAAAAGGCAGAAGAACAATTAATTAATTAAATAAAATGTTTTGATTAAAATGTTTCAATTAATTAATTATTTTTTTCTGGTGACATTGGTTGACGAAATCCAATAAGTTTCAGTTGTACACTTTAACAGTGAGGCATATGTATATTTATACTGTGTTCACCTCTCAGATTTCTTTCTGTCTACATATATTTGACCCGTCTACCTCCCCCTACCCACTCTCCTCTACCCTCCGGTAGGTGTCTAGTTTTTAAGAGTCCAGATGATGGATCAGAAGGCTGCTGAGTGAGCCAAGAATCACAGAAAGGGAATTGGAAGCTCTCAACTAAGAAGCTCCAAGATGAGGGAGCTTGCCTTTCTAAGGATACTTTTGCCCCAAAACTGCCTGATATAATGTAAAGTATCTGGAACTTAGATTCCAAAGGCTCCTTCTCAAGTATTGGTTCCACATTACTCACCATGCGAACTTGGGCAACGCAGCCAACTCCTCAGAGCCTCAATTTCTTCACTTTTAAAAATATTTTTAATTAGTAATTAATTTTTTTTTTATTTTTTTAATTGCAGTTGACATTCAATATTATACATGTTTTGGGTGTACAGCATATAGTTGTTAGACATTCATATAGCTTATGCAGTGATCCCCCTGATAAATCTAGTACTCATCTGGCAGCATACATAGTTATTACAATATTATTGACTATAATCCAATGCTGTACTTTACATCTCTGTGACTGTTTTGTGACTGCCAATTTGTACTTCTTCAATCCTTCCGCCTTTACACCCAAACCTATACCCTCTCCCATCTGGCAACCGTCAGTTTATTCTCTATATCTGCGTTTGTTTCTGTTTTGATTGTCCGTTTATTTTGTTTTTTAGATTCCATGTATAAGAGAAACCACATGGTATTTTTCTTCCTCTGACTAATTTCACTTAACATAATCCCTTCTATGTCAAACCACATTGTTGCATCAATTTATTCATTTGCAAACAAGAGTATTTTTAAGCAATCACTATGCCTTCATTGTGGGATCGCTTCAAGTCAAGTGAAAAATGGATGTGAGTAATGTGGAATGCAAAAGTCATACATTATTTTTACCGATTGAATTTTGCCTGTCACTAGACCAGGCAGAGAGAGCTGCCTCTTTTCAGCAGGTGAGAGACAGGCTGACAAACTTAAGAACTTTGATTCTTTGGTTTCTAGGCAACTTACAAATCACCATCTTTCATGTTTGACAAAATAACTTTTCAAATTAACCAGGGTACAGTTTATTTATATCAGTAATCATGATTTCAGATTAAATGTGGAAGGATATAATAGATTCTAAAATGGTACCCATTGGTCCCTGTTTTTTGGCATTCATGCCCCTTGTGTGCTCCCCTCCTCATGAGTGTGGTTAGATTAGTGACTCAGTTTTAAAGAATATAGTTCAGCAGAATTCCTGGGAAGTCACTTTCGATATTAGGTTATAAGACTATAGCCTCTATGTAGTGTGTTTTTATTTTCAGTCCCTCTTTCATCACCCTGCTGAGAGAAGTCAAATGCCCTGCAGTGAGGAAGCCCTATAAAGAGGGAAAGAGGCCCAATAACAGCCAATGAGTGATCTTGGAGTAGAGCCTCCTCCCTCTTGCAGCCTGGCGGACAGCTTTATGGTAACCTCACGTGAGACCTAATACCAGCTAAACTTTGGAGCTATTTCTTTAACAGCAATAAATAGCTAATAAGAGTTTAAGGAAAGAATACTACACTGCTGTGCTACTTCTAAAACCATGAAAATGCTTGATAATGCAGCCCTGGATGGAGAAAGAGACAGAAAAGACAGATGAAATTAGAAGGGGGCTGATGAAAGAGAAAATAGAGATAAGCCTAAAAAAGTGGAAATGCTTTTGATGGTGAAGATGAGGTAACTGGGTAATATGAGGACAACAATAAAAGAGTTGTGGTCAGAATATGGTAATGTTTTCCACTCAGTTGCTTCTAATTTTTTTTTATTTGCTTTAGGCTCAGATATTGTCACTACTTTCAAGGGATTTTTGCATGACTTTGATTTCTTGATTTGCTTTTGTCCATGTAAAATCAGGTCATGACTCTGATTCCATTTCATATGATATATTTAGAAAAAGATCTTGACCAAATACCAAGAGAAATATTCATTCAATGACATAGTCCAAATAAATTAATTGGAACTTTTAGAAAACAAAGTGTAAATGCTCATTTAATTAGAATGTCAGGTGGAATATATTAGTCAGAAAAATTATATAAAGAAAGCTGCTTGATTTCTACTGAAGATAACTTTATAGGCAGGAATTCCCTCTATGTGTTTATTAGCCAACATCTACTAAGGCCCTGTTCCTGTGATTATTTTAAAAGTCACTATACAATTGAACTGTTCTTAAGAGGTTTGGACACCAAAGCATTGCTTCTCCCCATTGACCCTGAAACTTTCCTGTCAACCCCAACATAATTGACAGCAATGGCACCCAATAGCAATTCTTCCTTTTCATGTGATACACTAGAGAGCCCTTCCTTTATCTATATTATAAACACAACAGAATGGATAGTATGATAAAACTATCGAACATAGAGAAAGATATACACTAGAGAACAACTCATACTTCATTCTCTTCCCTGTCTATAACACATGTAAGTTGTCCAGCCCTGTTAGAGATAATTTAACAAGTCTGTGTGCTATCATAAAAGACTCAATATCATATAACAAAGCCAAGACTTTGCTTTTAGAAAGGTCCTAAGACACATAAAATAACTCCATTTCTGCTCTTCTTGGTAAGAATACACACCAATAAAGATACATGGACCATTCTATGAACTAACGGAGCTCCTACTGCTGTGTCATAGAGATAGGAAGAAATGCCCTGCAGCTTATGTTGTTGAGGCCACATGAGTGACAAATAACACAGCTGGATGAAGATGTGCAATGCAGAGGTCAATAGAGAAATGCCTATCATTTCAAAACTTTTTGTCCATATTCCTAGGTGACCAGGAACAGCAACAGAGCCATGGAGATGTGGCTGAACCAATCATCCACAGATGGCTTCATCCTCTTGGGCATCTTTTCCCACAGTCCGACTGACCTTGTCCTCTTCTCTGCAGTTACGGGAGTCTTCACAGTGGCCCTCTGCGGGAATGGCCTCCTCATCTTCCTCATCTTCACAGATCCTCGACTTCATACACCCATGTACTTCTTCCTCAGTCAGCTCTCCCTCATGGACCTCATGTTGGTCTGTGACATTGTGCCAAAGATGGTGGTCAACTTCCTGTCTGGCACAAAGTTCATCTCCTTTGTGGGCTGTGGCATACAAATTGGCTTTTTTGTCTCTCTTGTAGGATCTGAAGGGCTCTTGCTGGGACTCATGGCTTATGACCGCTATGTGGCCATCAGTCACCCACTTCACTATCCCAACCTCATGAATCAGAGAGTCTGTCTCCAGATTGCTGGAAGTTCCTGGGCCTTTGGGATACTAGATGGTTTGATCCCAATGGTGGCAGTCTTGAGTTTACACTACTGTGGTTCAAGAAATGTGGACCACTTCTTCTGTGAGGTGATGTCCTTATTGAAGTTGGCTTGTACAGACACATCAATTTTTGAGCATGTGCAATTTGTTTGCTGTGTCTTCATGCTCCTACTTCCTTTTCCATCATCGTGGCCTCCTATTCTCGCATTCTGAGGGCTGTGCTCTATATGCGCTCTGCTCAGGCCAGTAGAAAGGCTCTGGCCACCTGCTCCTCCCACCTGACAGCCGTCTCCCTCTTCTATGGGGCAGCCATGTTCATCTACCTGAGACCTAGGCGCTACCGGGCCCCAAGCCATGACAAGGTGGTCTCCATCTTCTACACAGTTCTCACTCCTATGCTCAATCCCCTCATTTATAGCTTGAGGAACCGGGAGGTGATGGGGGCCCTGAGGAAGGGGCTGGACCGTTGCAGGATTGGCAGCCAGCACTGAAGGACCAGGCCGTCCTGGGCTTGCTGCTGCCACCTCTCGGTGGCATAATGTTGGTAAGCCACTCATCATTTGTTGTTGTCTGTTTCCTTATCAATAAATGGGAACAATGATGCCTGTCCTACCTCACAGGGATTTTGTAGGGACCCCTCCATGTGACTCATCGTATATAAAGTCCTTGAAGTAAATTCACCCTATTTCTTAATTCTCTTTGGTTGTAACTGTCTTTTATTGAGGGCTTGCTAAGTGTCGGGCACTGTCTTATTCCCTTTACGTACCTCTATATTCCTTAATTGATGATTCAGAATAAGAAACATAGATCTCTTAAATAAAAACTTTCTGGATGGTGGAAATTGTCTCTATCATTCTTTTGGGGTAGGACCTAGTCTTCTTCCATATTCCTCTGGAGGCTTTATAAAGCTCCTTCTAATAAATAACAAAAATATATTTCTACTGTTTAGAGGTTATCTCTGCAAGGGTTATGTCTTATTTATTTGCATATCACCAATACCTGCCCTGTACCTTATGAATAGCAGTTTCTCAGTAAAAACTTCATTAAGTGAATGCAAGAAGAGAGCATCAATGACATGAAATGTATGAAAGCATTTTTAAAAACATCACATTCACATGCCAAATTTTCTGTAGCAGCCGTGATTCATTCGGTACTTCCAATTCTACATAGTAAAAACTGACCTTTTTGGAGGATGAAGATTAGAACAGAAATAAAGATGGAATTTGAGCCATTATTTGAACACACATATCAGTCAGGATCCAGTCGGGAATAAAACTGCCTCAGATGTTTTAACAGAGAAAATGTAATGTAAATATAGTGCCAACTATACATTTGAAGAACTGAAATGGCACAAGAACACTAAGGTTTACAGAGAGAAAAAAAAAACGGCAGAAAGAAGCCTGTATTCCGACCCTGGGAATGTAAAGGGAGAGGTTACGGTGTTTAAGCCCTGGAATCCTGGCCCCCAAACATCTGAGGAGAAGGCACTGACCAGCTGGTGTTCACATCTCAGACGGAACCCTGTGGAGGGGCTCCCGACCTCTGAGACGCTTGCTCTGCCCTGACTTCTGGTGGTTCCTCCAGAGCCCAGAGTAAGAGGAGGGGCTCAGAGAGCTGGGCCTCAGACTCCTGACGAGTGGGTGCTGTGTGTCTGGTTCTGGAACTCCAGGAGTTCAGAGGACACTCTCTGTCCCCAGACTGCTGAGGAGTAGGTGTCGGTCAGCTGGTGCTCGTTGCTCTGAAGGACAAAATGAGACTGGTGTGCAAGTGCGAGGATAAAATATGCACAGTGGAACCAACTGCCAAGGCAAAGAAACAGTGCTGGGATGATTTTGACAGGAAAAACAGAAAACCGTGGAGTTTGTTTTTTCTCCCCTCCTCCTGGCTTAGTCTCCTTCTAGTGCCCCTATTGGCAGGTTGTAATGTGGACCTTGATGACAAAGCACCCCAGCATCCCAAACTGGAGTGTAGAGTGTAGGTGTGGAACTGGGCCAATAGCTTAACAACTGGCACAGTCCATCCCTCTGGCTGCTCAGCATCCGGATTATTTTGTCCATATTTGAACTTTTGTAAAGAGCAACAGCAATATAACACTTCTTGACTATGCTCCATACACATGGTATTCTTCATCGGCCATAGTATCCATCTGAGGGCAAAGTTAGTTAGCTATGTGTCAGCTCTCAGTATTAGCCAGCACCAGCTCTCAGTGTGGAATCATATAAGGAAGACAGGTAGATGAAAACAAATTAGCTCACGTACATGTACAACACACACACACACACACACACACACACACACACGCACACACACCCAATTGATCAGGACACACATACTTAATATTTATAACTTTCTTCTTCCACTTCCCATTCTCCATTACTTTGCCACCATGAACAACTTTATTAGTGAGTGAGTCTGTGCTTGGGTCCTTTAAGAGGAATGTATGGGAACCAGCAGCCCTCTGTCTCACCTGGACTGGTTCCCCAGTGATTATTGCAGCCAGAAGTCATGGAGACTTTCCTTCCTGGCACTGAAACCCTGGGCCAGAGAGCCCAGTCTGTGCCTAGGACCGCTGACTTCTCCAAAGAAGACCTCTAAGGCCGAGATATCCCTCCCATGTCTAACCGCCATCCATGAGTGTAGGGCCTGCTTGTTCTGTGACTCCACCGCTCCTACAGTCTCCACGCAGCTTCCTCTGTATATCCTTACTTGTAGGACTTCTGTTCAGTTCTTCTTCAGGTAGTTCTCAATGATGGTTATTCTACAGTTTAGTTGTAATTTTGGCATGGTCTGGACAGGAGGCGAGCACAGTATTTACCTACTTGACCTTCTTCACTGGAAGTCCTCCCTTAGCTTTTGTTTGGCTAAGAATGTCTGAACTTCTTCTTCACTTCGAAGGATAGTTTTGCTAAATATAGAATACTTAGTTGACAGTTATTTTTCTTTCAGGGGTCAGCCCACTCCTTTCTGATCTCCATGATTTCTGATAAGAAGTCTGCTATTAACCTCACTGAGCCCATGTACATGATGAGTTGTTTCTCTCTCAGGGTTTCAAGAGTCTTTCTTTGTCCTTGTCTTCTAACAATTTGATTATATTTCTCTGTATGGATACGAACAGTTTTCAATAACTGTTTCTTTAACTATTTTCATTGCACCTATCTCCTCTCATTCTTGATTTTCTGAATGTCTGTGTTGCTATGCTTGATGGTATATCACTGATCTCTCTCATTGGCTCCATTCATTATTCTTCATTCTTTTTTCTTTTTTCTCTTTAGACCTGATAATCTGAATGGACCAATGATCATATTCACTGTTTTTTTTTTTAATTCTACCTTCTTAAATCTGCTATTATAACTCTTCAGTGAGCTTTTAATTTCAGTTATTGTACTTTTAAGCTCCAGAATTTCTGTTTTTTTTTGTAATATCTATGTATTTGATGATACTCTGTATTTATTCATACATTGTTCTCCTAGTTTCCTTTAGCTCTTTGTCCATGGCACCCGTAGCTGTTTGAGAATATTTAAATTAGCTGATTTAAAGTCTTTGTCTGGAAGGTTCATTTCCATGCTTTCTCAAGAACAGTTTCTGTTTACTTCTTCTGTGAATGGATTAAACTTTCCTCTTTTCATGCCCTTTAGTTTTTTGTTGAAAACAGGACATTTCAAACATTATAATGTGCCATCTCTAGAAATCCAATTCTTCTCCCTTTTCAGCATTTGTTTTTGTTGCACGCTATAGGATTTAGTAATTTGTTTAGTGAGTTTTATAAACTATTTTTGTAAAGTCTGTATTTTTGACTCAGCTTTCAGGCTTTCAAGGTAACAAAGGGCAGTGGCACTAGTAATTATAATTCCGAGAACCTATGATACGCAGATGACTTTAGGTTGTCTATTTAATTTAATGGTCACAAATATTTTGTAGTAAACATCAATAGTCCAATTTTACGAATGAGGTAACTGGGGTTCAGATTGGTCCATTGCACAAGGTCAAGTCTAAATAAGGTTTCCACCCAACTCTGTTTAGCTTCAAGGTCAAGAGTATGTGCTACTTGTATTTTTGGAAACATCTGGGTGTGAGAGAACTCAGCTGGGTGGGAGCTGACAAGAAAGTGGGCGGGATGGGTTGGTGCCAGGGAAAGATGAACTCTTGGTATAGCAGAGTTGTATTTTGAATCCTCAATCACTTGGGGACTGAATTGAATTCCAGTAGAATTGAGTTCTGAGCTCAGTTTGTCTTCAATGGGAGCCTTCTCATTTAAACACTAAAAGGAGGAAGCAGAAAGGATGTAGAAGGGTGACAATCTGGAAGGCTCTGGAAGATGACCTGTTGGCTTTGCCTACACACTTGATATAGTGGTCGCTCCAATGTGGACAACACAAACAAAACCCAACATTGTCTGTCATTCCCTTTTAAAATGTAAGGAGAGTCAGTTCTCCTAGGTTGACCCATTGAAACTCCCCTAGCTTTCCTCTCTACCTCCCCTGGGAGAGTATCCATTGGGGTGGCTAAGAGACAAAGAGAAGTTTTCAGGAGGCTTTCTTCCCTGGGAGTTATAATTGGCAGAGACAGGGAATAAAGGTGTGGCAGAGGAAGGGTCTCCAAGGAGTTGTGAAAAAGGAGTAGCAGAAATGAGAACAATAAGTGGCACTGAGGAGTGGCAGGGTATAAAATCCCTCATTCTGCACTGGACCTGGCCCAGCATGGGGGTCCCCTCCACAGGTGAGAGGGTCTGTGTTGCTCCCAACAGGAAGCCCTTCTCCTTCGGGTCCGACCAAGTCCCCTTGTCTCCTTCATATGTGTGTTCTGTGATGATGGTTTCTGGAAAATTTTTCTTAACCCCCAAAGATTCTGCCAGAGTTTTAGCATGGATCTCCCTTCCAGGTTTTCTACATTCCTTCTTTCAGAATCCATTTTTCCCTGTTTTAACCAAAGCATTTATTCACAACCTTTCCATAGCCACCACCACAAAAGACATCAACTCCTATTTTCACAGGACAGGAGGAGATTCTGGAGGAATTCTGACCACAGGAGTTTTCTTTCTCCTGGAAATTTCTCTCCTCTACCTTTCTTAGTTCTCTCCTGCACCATTTTCAGGCCCATTTCCTTCAGGGAATGGAGATGATCCAGTTCCCCTTGGCTGAGAGAGACCCCGTTGCAGAGCCCCGTGAGTAATCAGAGCAGCCTTGTCACCCCCCTACCCCCACCTCCCGGGGTGGTAGAGTCTCTTCACCAGGAAATACAGCTCCAGATCCAGATCTGCCCTCCTGACTCCCCAGCCCTTCCTGGTATCACTGATTACATGGTTTCAGGTAAGGTTCTTCCTCTCTGTGTCTTGCATTTCCTCTTTCTGTGATCAAATGCTTAAAATGTTTGTTTACCCCACAACTCTCCCTACCTTTCTCCTGCTTACAATTTCTCTTGAGGTTGAGAACTCTTGTGCAGTGAGATTTGGTTTCTAAAAAATGGTGGTTTTCTTCCCCAACTCTTTGTTCTATGGATAGAACTAGAGAAGACCTGAGGACTGTACCCCTAAACTGCCCCCTCAGGATATTGGGAGAGTTGTCTGTCCCTGATGAATGATATCTGGCTATTTGATTTTGAAACACAGTGGCAAAGTCCTCACCTGCCCACCCACCCACCACCTGTGCCTATATTTCTAATCCTTGAAAACAAGTTTTTGCTTGCTGCTTCCCACCACCCCACATACTTTTTCTGTTTGGAGGTTCTCTCCCACATCCCTTCCTCTTGGAGGACAGTCATGGCTCTGATATTATTTGGCAGAACATACTTTGGTGTGTCTGCGCACTTCTTTTCCAACCCTGCAGTTTCCTTTCTCTTCGGGAAAGCTGTCCCATGAGTCTGACTTCTCCCCTCTCTGCCACAGGGATCTCTGAGAAAACTCCCAGATGCACCTCTGCAGGAGCCTGTCACACACAGCCTGGGGCTCTTGCAAGTGGGATCTGAGGGGAGCAGAAAGCCTTCCTTCCCTAAAATATCTCCTGCTCTACCCGCTAATGCTCTGTAGGAGACATCCGCATCCCAATTGGTAGCAAGAGCTTAGATTACATTGGAGTGGGGCCTCCTACAGAAGCAGAGATTAGTTCATCCGATCAACTCATTAAAGGGTATTTATTGAAAATCAGTCCATGCTTTGGGTAAGAGTCAGCGCAAAGAGCATCCATATTGCTTTTCAACTTGAAGATTCTAATTTCCAATGCACTTAAAAAAAAAAAAGAAGTCCCTTCACCTTTATGTTTGTCCTGCCACCACCTTGTCACCAGCATAACAAGCGACGACGGTTGTGGACATCATGATAGCTGCCACTGTGTATTGGGCACTTACTATGTGCCAGGCACCAGAGTAGGGGCTTACACGTATATTATCTTATTTTATCCTCGTAGCCACCACAGATGATGGTGAGCTCGGAATGGTTAAGGAATCTGCCCAAGGTCACACGGCTGGTGGCCATCACCTGCTTGGATCATCACGGCTGCTTCCTAGTAGTTTCTTTACTTCCCTGCCCACTTCACACAGGTGGCCTTTCTCTGCCTGTGCCTTCTGCCATCTATGCCAGAATCTTTCTCCTGAGCCTTCTCTCCTGGCATCGGAGTTCTCCTTTCTCACGGTCTCTGTCCTAGTATCTATTGCATTGTGTCTTTGTTTCCTTATTTTCCACCTCTTCTGGGAAAATAACAGCTCTGATAAGCTAATATTTTTCCTCTTTATTTTTCTCCATCTTATCACACTTCTTTATCTCCACTTCTTTTCCTGGACATTTTCCCATTACTTCTTTCATCTGTAACCCTCTTGGTCTATTATCAAAGTTTCCCCTCATTCCTCTCCTTTCTGCTCTTTCTCTTATGACTCCTTGCATTCTGTGCTGTCACTCCATGAGAGGGACTATCATTTTCCAGGCGGGGCTTCTCAATGTGCTCTCACGTGCTGTGACTGCGGTGTGTGTGGCCAATGGCTTTGGCAACAAAGAGATCACCCACAACACCCAGAGTTGACAGAGAATAATAACCTATCGATGTTACTTTTCTCTAAAAAATACATTACAATGTGAATTTCTTTCACTTTTTCAAAAATTTTCTAAATTGTCACTTGTTTTACATATTTAAGAATGTTATGCTACAAAGCAAGCTTAAAGTAAAAGGTTCTTCCAGAAACATCAGTTATCGGTTCATGACAACCTTCACTTAATTTCAAGGAATACACGAACACATTCTTGTCAAGATTTCAAATATTACAGATCAAACTAGAGTCCCTCTTTGACCAGCATCCCCAGCCAAGCCTAACCCTTTCTCCGCAGACATAACCACCGATACCAGGCTCTGGGTCCCTCAGTATTTCATGTACAAGTGTGTCTCCTATTCTTGCCTCCCCACTTAATATTACCAAACTTTACTCCAACTTGATGGGTAAAAACTTACTAGAGAAATAAGCCATCTTATAATGTTTATTAGGATTTTTACTTCTGAGAATTACTGTTCATTTTATTTATCACTTTTCTTATTGTTTTATGGGTATGCTTTACTTATTTTAAATATGAAAAATTATATATGCTTTTCTAGTACTATATACTTTTAAATATGTTATATTGTGAATTTTTATTACTATATGTAATATATTATGCATAGTATGTTCATTCTTTGAGCTTTATTTAATGAGATCATTCCTACTCCAAGGTCATGAGCATATTCTCCTATATTTTCTTCCAATAATGCTATGAGTTTCTCCATTTAGTTCTTCAAACTGCCAGAAATTTGTTTTTGTGTTTGGTATGACAGAAGGATTTAATTCTTTTTTTCATAACAGGTAAGCAATTGTGTCAAACCTTTTATTGAATAATCCTTTATTTCTTAGAGATTTTAAATTTTATTATTTAAATCAGGTTGTAAATTTTCACATACATATTGATGTGATTCTGTTCCGTTGGTCAATTTGCTTCTTCCTGCACCAACAGCAGACTTTTTATATTTAGATAACCAATGAGGAAGTTTTGTTTTGAACTGTTGGACATTGTTTAATTTTTTCAAAATTATTTTGGCCATTCAACAAATATTTACAAGTACCTACAACATGCTATGCATTCATGTTGGTTCTCACTTGGTCAATTTCCATGGCAGAGCCATCACGTCAACATTATGTTTCTGTATTTCTTTAAAGTATGTTATTTCACAAACAGTAAATTTCAAGAGGCACAAATCAATATACCATTAAGACACTCCTCTCTAGCCTAGATCTCAGCAATCAGAGCCTTCCGATTCTTTTTTCTGAGGTACCGTTACCAGTTTCTGATGTTTCATTCCAGCGTTTTTATTTATAGTATACATACACAGACTTTTTTATGCCTTTATATAATGTAATATTATATATAATTTTATGATTTATAATAGAGTATATTTGTATGATTATAAGACACAACACATAATTTATATAACAATATATAATGTAATTATAGCATAAAATTATATTGCATGTGATATTTTTATATGTACGAATATACTGTATATACTGCTCTGTTCTATGCCTTTTTCACTAAACAATATCCTTTGGAGAGAATTCTCTCTATCAACACTAAAAAGTGACCTCATTCTGTTTTTCTTATTTGCATATTATTCCAAGATTTAGTTAACCTTTCTTCTATTGATGGATATTTAGGTTAGTTGCAATCTTTTTTCTACTGAAATCACTCTACACTAAATCATCTTCTCTACGTGTCATTTCACAGATGTGCAAATATATCGGTAAATATATTTCTGTAAGTAAAACTGCTTAGTCAAATGTTGTATATTTTTTAAATTTTGTCCCATGAATGCTCCTTTTCTGATAGGATCGTATTCTTGTTTTATGTTTGTAATCTCTTTACTTATCTCATCCGATGCTGATTATAAGAATCTTGAAACCTTTTTTTTCCCTGAATCGTATTTTCTTTCATCCATTTCGCTTTGTTGGTTTTCTTCCTTTCCGAGGATGAAAACTTTTCAGATGTCTGCTGACCCTTGGTTGTCTACTCCTGGTAAAAAAATAGGGTAAGAAAAAACAGGCTGGGTGCTCCAAGCATGTGGGTGTGACACATTAAGAGTGGCTTCACTCTGGGTGAGATGATGGGGGTTTTGTGTTATTTAAAAAAAAAAAAACTTCTGACATCCGTATCTTTAGATAGTTCCTGGGCCCATCGGATTCCTGGACCGGGTTAGGGAGCTCCCTGGAGCTGACTAGAAGGCAAGGCCAGGCACCCTGCTTTCTCATATATCTGCTCTGCTGACAGTATCCTCACCTCCCCGGAACGCCCCTGGGCCTGACAGTCTTGGCTTGACCTTCTTGGGGAATCAGTCTCCTGCTTGTTGCTGGGATGTAGGAAGAGCAGGACCCATCTCTGTGGTGTCAGGAGGACTCTGTGCTTCTTCAGCTGACTGTCAAGCGAGCCCTGGTTTTACTCTCTCTTTCCCAGCCATTTAATTAATCAGCAGCTCAGCCTGCTCCAGTCTGCAAGTGGGCTACACACACGCGTCTGCTTCCAGTTCCAAAGAATGCTGCTGTTGTCTTCTCAGCTGCACTGGCACCTGTGGGCACCCTCACTCTAGTGGGATTTTTGCAAGGAGCAGTGATTGTGTGCTCAACTGGCCATTTTAACCCCAGAGTGCGGTTCATATATCAAGGTCTCCAGACACGGGGTATTGAGTATAAGGTTATGTTATCCTCAGGCTACTGAGATGGACAACTGGAGGGCTGTCCTTAATGCACATCCTCTTCTCTCCATGCCACCAAGGCAGAGTTCCTTCTGCAAACAAGGCTTATCTGTGACCTTCTTTGTTTAATTCCTTCTCCTCTACTCCTTCTAATGAACCAGGTCCCAGGGGATCTTTTCACCAGTTCCTCGCTTCCACTAATGCAAACTGGTGATTTGGGTTTTGCTCTTCTCTTTGTAGAGGTTACTTTATTATCTCTGTTCACAGGTGTCTTTTTCCCATTTTCTCCTTCTCCCTTCTCAGTTTACGGCTTTTGCTGTCCCTTCCCTTGTTGTCTGTGGCTACAGCTTTCAGCCATCCCATCTTCGTCCACCATAGACTGTGCTTCTGTTCTGGACGTCCTCACTGCTTTTAGAAGACTTCTGAGATAATTCTGACTCTACAGTGCCATCATCAAACGACAAGTGTCCTTTGGGGTTTTTGTTGGGGTCACATGAATTTTATAGATTTATTTTGAGGATAATTTACACCCTTACACTATTGAGCCTAGTGCATAGCTTTCTTTAGATCGTCTTTTAGGTCTCAAAATGCTCTGCTACTTTTAGCATTAGAGTTCTTCCTAGGAACTTCACAACAATTGTGAGTAAGATATATTGATTTTTTTCTACTACTTTCACTAATTGGTTAGTAGTATTATAAGAGAAAGCTGCCAGTTTTGAGTAATGATATTATATGTTGCATAACTTTGCTTTAAAAATTATATGTCCACATTCCTTATAGAAAATGTGTAAAATACAGAAAAAAATGGAAAGACATAATTTTTAATTCCACCATCTGGAAGAAAGCACACTCTTACTATCTTGGTGTATTACTCCCAGTCTTTAAAATATTAAAAAATACTCAGTAGATGTACATTTTTGCTCAATATCTTTTAAAATGTTATAAATATCTCTTTGATGATGTGGTGGTATTTTATCATGTGATTATACCATAACAAATTTCTTAGTTTTTCCTTTGCGTTGGCCATTTAGTTTCTCATTTACTAAGTTTCTTAGGCAATACTTAAAGCTTTCACATCTGAAAAGAACCAAATTAATAAACTTCCCGCTGTCTGTTTCCTAACTTGTGGAATGGGGATAATGGTCCATCTTTCAGGGCAGTTATGAGGAGTAAATGCGAGGACGTGACAGAGCGCTCATCATGGCGCCTGGCACGTGAGAAATGCTCAGGCAGGGTCAGCTGTTACCACTTCTAAATTACTAGGCATTGCTTGTTATAACCTTCAATTTTACCGTCACCACATAAGATGGTATTGTTATCCCAATTCAAGGTAAGAAAATGGAGTTTCTGAAAGGTCGTCTAGGTACCCAGTTCACACAGTCGGCAAATGTCTTTACTGCTTTAGTACTTTTTCTGAAAAAGCCAGTCCTCGGGTGAGGCTGGCCCAGAACTTGGTAGAGAAGCAACTATGAGGGCTGGAGACCAGCTCCTGGCAGACACGGAGCAGTGCCCACTTTAGCAATCGATGCTTCAAGTTTGCTTTTCAACCACGTGCATACAGTCGTAGAAGTTGAAACAACAACAAGAATAGTTTGCATCTTTGTTACAGATTATTTTTGTAAAAGATGCCAGGCCTTTTTACCTAAACCAATGACCATTTAAAGAGGGGCGGGGTGCATTTGGCAAAGTCATAACATCCTCATTACCACGGCACTAAATGCAATCCTCCTGCTTCCAGATCCCACCGCCCTCTGGCACATCCCTCTGCAGGAACGATGGCCTGGGCGGGAAACCAGACTCTCATCTCTCACTTTGTCCTCCTGGGCCTCTTCACGCACACGCCTCTGTACGTCCTCCTCTTCTCCATCATCATGGTCATGTTTCTGGTGGCCCTCTCTGGCAACAGGCTCATGATCCTTGTCATCAATATGGACTCCCGCCTGCACAGCCCCATGTACTTCTTCCTCAGTTGGCTGTCGCTCATGGACCTCATGCTCATCTCCACCATCGTGCCACGGATGGCCACCGACTTCCTGCTGGGCCGTGGCTCCATCTCCTTCACAGGCTGTGGGCTCCAGATCCTTTTCTTTCTCACCTCCTGGGGGATGAATGCTTCCTGCTGGCCTTCATGGCTTATGACCGCTATGTGGCCATCAGCAACCCGTTGAGGTACTCGGTGGTCATGAACCGCCGTGTGTGCTGGCTCATGGTGGGAGGGTCCTGGCTCTTTGGCCTGGTGGATGGGCTGATCCAGGCTGTCTTCACGTTGAGTTTCCCCTACTGTGGCTCCCAGGAGATCGACCAATTTTTCTCTGATATCCCTGCCGTGCTCAAGCTGGCCTGTGCTGACACTTCTCTCTATGAGAAAATGATATATATTTGCTGTGTCCTCATGCTTCTCTTGCCCTTCTCTGTCATCTCTGCCTCCTACCTGTGGA
Source organism: Eonycteris spelaea (assembly GCA_003508835.1). NCBI lineage: Eukaryota > Metazoa > Chordata > Mammalia > Chiroptera > Pteropodidae > Eonycteris > Eonycteris spelaea. The sequence continues at coordinate 3,015,607 of PUFA01000196.1, forward strand.
TCCTGGTGGCCATACTTCGTATGCACTCTGCCGAAAGTCGGCGAAAGGCCTTTGCTACCTGCTCTTCCCACGTGGCCGTGGTCACCCTCTTCTATGGGGCTGCCATTATCACCTATATGCGGCCCCAGATCTACCACTCCTCCAAGCAGGACAAGGTGGTCTCCTCCTTCTATACCATGATCACCCCCATGCTCAACCCGCTTATCTACAGCCTGAGGAACAAGGAAGTGACTGGGGCTCTCAGGAAACTCATGGGGAGGTGTCCCTGTAGTGGGGAGCAAGGCTAAGCTGGTACTGGGGCCTGCAGATGTGGGCCCTAGAGCTGGAAACCTGGATTAGCCAACTATGGTTTGATTGGAAAAGAAATAAATGTGTCCTATTGAAAATAAAAATCATTCTCTGACCAGAGTTAATCAGATTAGTAAATCAATCTATCATGTCCATGCTGAGTGTGGGCAATGTGGAAGGAAGGCTGAGTGTTTGGGGTTACAAACTATTAATATATTAATATTTAATATATATATTAAAATATCCCACAGCTGCTGGGAGAGTTGGTGACAGGTCTCAGCTATGACCCTCTCTCAGAATTGTCCATGAGCGAGGAAATGGAGCTTACCAGAGGTCCTGCTTTGCCTTGAGGGGATTCCTGAATCCCATGACTGGTCAATGGATGGTATAAAGTTCTGGCCATCTTACCTCAGTTTCCTTGAAGGGCCATCCCAGTTCCAGGGCTCCTTACAGGATCATCTGAGGCATACAGGAAATTTCTCCCTGAGTCTAATTTTGCTTCCTTAATTTCCTTTCCTCACCATAGTGGCACTAAATTCTGAGAGCACTTTCCAATACATTTCCTGCATGCACAGCCTGTCTCAGTCTGCTTTCAGGAAACCTGATCTATGATACACAGAAACTCAGGAATGAAGGTAAGTTAAAGTAGTCTTCATTAAATATGGTCACGTGTATGTATTCAAGGTATGGTGTGGACCCCAAGAAGGGCCCTAATGCATGGGTGATGTCAGGGAGAGATCAGAAAAGGCATCATGGAGACACCTAGGACAGGTTTAATGAAGGAGCTGCATTCCAATGTCTACAGGTCAAGATAGTAGGTATAAATGAGGGGAGTTAGTTGATGGGAACAATAGTGGGTAGAACACTGACTCCTCAACTCAAGTCACTGCTCTTCTCCACGTAGGATAGGTGAGCACTGAGTTGGGAAGGAAATTAAGTAACAGTTGGGTATAGGCTGGAGGAGCAACTATGAACGGGTCCTGGAAACCCAGGCAGCACTAAGTCCTGGGCAGGGCGAAAGAGAGGAGTGGGACATGTGCACAGCAGAATCCCAGACATCAGAAGAAGGGCATCAACATCTGTTCAACCTCTCTCTGATGGCCACTAAGATGTCTCGATCCCAGGGACAGCTCCAGGAAATCCCCCTCTCTGGAGTTCTATGTTCCCAGAGCTTTGAGTTCTGAGAATTTCCTGCTCCTGTGAGTTTTATTCTGTCTTCCATCTTAACCTTGACCAGAATGGAAAGTACTGAAAAGTGGAGAAAGCTGAGTGGAAGAGTGTTCTCACGCTACCCACCGCTCAGCTGTGAGTAGGTTCTGCAAGGGAGAAAGAGACATACGGGAAGAGTTAGGTGGGACCTAGCAGAAACCCTTCCACTGTTTCTGCCTTCCCTGCATTTCCACTCAAGGAAGCAAATAAAAAAATAACAGGATAAAACTGATAGAATCATTCATTCTCAGGACTTGGTTTAAAGAGAAAAAGCTGAAGTGTGATTATGATTTGAATGGCCTATGTTTGAGAGAAGAAAATGTTACAGATATGAACTTAATATCAAACTTATAGACATTACTTCCTAGCTGCCTTTTGGAGTGCTTAGTGGTGCTTCGAAGGCCAGGACTCAGTTGGGTAGGTACCACAGGATCCCTCAGTGTGCCTGGAGTCTTTCAGGGGCTTAGAAAAGGCTTTAACTCAGGCAAGCCAAGGCTACATGGAGCATAGTTATAGGTTCAGCCTACGCTTGAAAATCAAGGAGATTTTTGCTCCAGCTGGCCAGGTTTGCATGTCTCTCATTTCTCTTTTCTCACCCAATATTTCATCAGAAAGTTGCATTCCCTTTAACATATCACTAAGGTAGAAGAGTTATCACTCTTGATGCATCCTGAGTGGTGTTTTTGCAAGAATGAGACAGGTAAGCTTTCTGTTTTTCATGGAAGTTCATATGTGATTGTGAATTTGTTTAGGTATTCATCAGCCTTTACACCAAAAGGGTTCCTTCTGTTGTGGCATCTGTGACATGGAGTAATGGGCAAAGCCAAGTCTCTTCCCTTTGCCACTCTCACTGTCCTGAATCTCTCCAGGCCATAGTCGACTTCTGTTACAGTCTCAGGGTTGGCAGTGTGGGCTGGGCAGAAAGAGAATCAGGGAGGATACTCAGATCGAGAGGTGTCTGGTGTCAGTGTTTGACTCTAGTAGAAAAGGAAGAGTAGAAATGCCCATGGTGGGGATGGTATGGAGTTGAATGATAATTTCTTTTTCAATTATAGTTGACGTACAATATTATATTATTTCAGTGTACAGCACAGTGACTAGACATTTACATAACTTACAAAGTGATCACTCTGATAAATTCAGTACTCATCTGACACCATACATAGTTATTACCACACTACTTCCTATATTCCCGATGCTATACTCTACATGCCCATGACTATTTTGTGACTACCAATTTGTACCTCTTAATACTCTCTCCCCTTCACACTTCCCCTACCCCCACCCCCAATGGGAGTGAGGATTTTTTAAAAGATGAGGGCATCTGACTTCTGAATCAAGATGTTGTAGTATATTCATGCATCATAAATGCCTCTCCTCAAAACATATAGCAATCCAGGATAAAATATAAAAAGAGAAAACAAAGAAGAGGCAGCTGGTTTCACATACAAGAAATTTTGTGGAATAGAAACAAGAGAGAAGTGCTAGTAGTGAGTAGGGCTGAAAACCTAGGCTTGCTGGGGTTTGGGCTTGGAAATGCCCTGGGTGGAAGGAGGTTCCATTCTGCAGGGTGAAGGGCTCTACAAGATCCATGAAAGACAAGGACAGAACCAGGCTTTGGGGCTGAAGTAGGGCTCCAAATCCAAACCTCCCCAAATAAGAAACTGAAAAACCTACGGCCAAGTGCCCCCTGGGGCTCTAGCCCAGGTGAGCTGAAGGCCTGGAGAGGCATAGATGAGCCCAGAGACCACTTAGCTCTGCCACAGTGCCAAAACCACTTGGCGCAACAGCAAGTTCTCACTGTAAAACCTACTTCGGAATGTGGTATCCGGATGCCTGGAAAGAAGTACTCGCCAACCACTGAGCAGAGCAGGAAGGTGGGCGAACATTTTTGCTTGGGGACATGCATGAGGAGAGACAAAAATATCAAAATAAAAAATTTCGATCCCCCCCTCATAGGAGCCTGAAAACAAACAAAACCCCAAACATAAGCCAAATCAACACTGTAATTCACTCAAGATGAAATTAATATTGTAGAAGAATCAGACAAAGAATTTAGAATAGTATGTTGAAGATATATAAAGGGACAAGTGAAAGTGGATCTCTGCCCAAAATGGAATACAAAATAGTAAAGAAAAAGAGTCAGAAATGAACTCTGAATGATGACAGCAGGAAACAACCAATGAAAAACATAGAGGATAAATACTGCTTTAAATGTTAACAAACAATAGTTGGGATAAAATGGAGGCAGGAGCCAGCTTAAGAGAAAATTGGTCAATTGTAGGCATTCTCAGAATTAAGCAGAAAGAGGCACAGGTTACAAAAAATATGAAGAACAGGTTAAGAGTCCAGAATGTAGAATGAGAGGCTTCTAATCAGCCCCATAAGAGTTCTAATAGGGGGAATGGAGGCGATGGAGGGGAAGAATTGGCATTTGAAGAGAAAATTCCTGCGAATTGAAGAAAGACCCAAGTTCTCAGAATCAAAATGTTTTCTGAATTCAGGACAGGATAAATATAAAACCACACTCAGATCCACTGTAGTTAAACTGTGTCCATCAAGGATAAAGAGACAACCAGAAAAGCAACCAGAAAAGAAAGAAGGCTTAACAATAAATGGTTTGCAGTCAGCTTCCTCAGATTCCTCATCGTGCCAGTCAAGAGCAGAAGAGAGCAGGTGGCATCTGTGGAAAAAAGCCTACCTGCAAGTTTTAATTTAGTTACAATGGCATTTCAAAAGGAAAAAAGAAATAGGCATTTTCAGACAAGTAGAAGCAGAGAGGATGTTCACTGCCCATGGATTCCCACAGAAACAACTGTTGAAGGATGGGTTCCAGTGGAAAGGAAATGGAACACAGAGGGAAGGTTGACCAGAGACCTGGGGAGCTCAGTTATTGCTAAAATATGTCTGGAAGTATAATTGGCTACAGATATTTTTAATTCCATAACTTTGTGTTTAAAGAAAGAAGAAAACCAAATTCCCAAACAACAAAAGCCACTCGGCATGGTCAGGAAGAAGAGAGAAGTGATGATTTAAGTTGAGAGTTGTAGGAGATGCCTCGGTGCACCATCCACAGGCTATATGTGAGTTGAAGGTGTACAGCATGATTTACTTCTGCGTATAGTGAGACGATTACTGCAATAAGTTTAGTTAACATCCATTGTCTCATGCAGATGCAAAAGAAATAGAAAATTATTTTTCTTGTTTGAAAACTCTTAGGAGTTCTTTCACATATGTCATCAGCAGTGGGA
>PUFA01000198.1:0-14337 GCA_003508835.1 Eonycteris spelaea
TGAGGTAGACTGATCTAGACCAGACTTAGCTGGACTTGCCTTTGAGCTACACTTTGGGTCCAGCTTGGTTCCTTGCACCAGCAAACTAGTTGGGATATTCTTCTTATGACAATGGCAGAGGCAAAGAAGTCAAGCCCCACCATGCAAGGACATTTCAAGCCTTGTGTTATGTCTGCTAACATCCCATGGACCAAAGCAAGTCATGATTAAGCACAACTTCACAGGAACAGAAAAGTATACTCTTATCATGAAGAGGGGTAGAGGCGATAGAGAATATTTACTGGAAAAATCTAAACTGCCATTTTATTACTCCTGTTTCAGATGAGGAAACCAAGGTACCTAAAATGACAGTAGCTGGCTGAGGTCACACACAGCATCTAGTAGAAGTGGAATGCAAACTCAGTTGGTATAGCATCAGTCTGGCCAGTATAAAGCAAACCTTACCAGTGTTGTGAGGTGGGAACTGTCATTTTTTTCTTGTTATTTCCAGCCCCTAGAAGAGTGCTCTGCACTTAGCTGCCATTCAATAAGTATTTATAGAGCAAATAAATGGACTTAGCACAGTACATTGCCCTTGTTGGTTGGTACTTCATAAATGTTAGGTATTTTATTTAAAAAAATATTCTAACTATGGGAATAAGGTAAAAAAAGGCAGCATGTCTTTTCAGTGTCACATTGGAACATTTTTAACTGGTCCACAAAAGGATTACTCAATTATCTATGGAAATGTACTTTTTTTGACTCATTATCTACTATTTATTACAGATCCAAACTCTGTGAAGTTATATTTTATTTTTGTTCATTACAGATGTAAATTATTTCCGAAATACAAATTATTAAAAAAAAAAAGACACCCCCCCAAGTTCACATTGCCTCAGAAGACATTAAGGAGTGTTGTATCTAATCTAGCAATATATTCCAACAGACTTTTTCTCTGCCTATAAATCCTTTTCTAATTCTCCTTGGAACCAATTTCACCATTTGTTGGTTGCCCCAATGTGTTGAATAAGTCTTTTGCCACGTCTTCGTTCTGTATTTCGAGTTACATATGTAAGTTTTTGAAAATCATACCTTAACGTTAGCACCTTATTTTAATTTTTTTCTGTGAATCAAAGTGGGTTTTTTGTTTGTTTGTCTGTTTGTTTTACTTTAATACAACTCTTATTTACTGAGTTCCTGTTTCTCTGAGGTAGGGGGAGCAAAGACAGAATATGGGACGGGGGGGGCAGGGGGTGGAGAGAAAAGAAACTAAGAAGCATTGTAAGGTGTTTCCAGAGGTTTCCAGACTTGCATATTAGCCACTGAGGCCCCAAGGATTGCAGCCTTGACAGCCCAAGGCATTATAAAAGCTTTCGAGGAGCCGATTAATTCAAGATTCTGATCATGTAACTCAAAAGCTTATAGATGTCTGCAGAGACAAGAAAATTATTGAAACTCTGAAATTGCTGGAAACACTACTTCTCAATAGTCAGTTTTATATGGATTATTGAGAGCAACACTCCATAGCTCCTACAGGAGGGATGGGAGTTGGAGTTTTGCAGGCGCGCCTCCGAGAGATTGCAGGGTTGGTGCCAGACCGCCACAGTAAGGCCAGTTGTACTCTTTTTGCTGGTGGTATCTTGCCTGCATTTAAAAACCCATCAGCAGTGAAATGCAATGAAGTGAAGGTATGCCTGTATTTTGAAATGAACAATTAAAGAAGACCAACTAACTTCGGTTCAAGGACAACCGCCCACCTCCCTCCCTTCCCATTCTGGCTACTTCAGGAATTAGAATTCCTGAATAATCTCAAAAATGCCATTCATAGACTGTACTGAAATTCCATTTCAATACGATGAGGACTGTTACTAATCTGAAACTTTCCTCCCTTCGCCTTTTACTCTTGGATTGAATAACGATTCTACATATTCCCGAGTACTTTGGCGTCTACAAAGAACGCTGTGCATTTTCTTTTTGGACGTACTAACATTCCAGTAAGTGCTGGCGAGGGTCGAATCAGGACTTGGAACAGCGAAGAAGCTGGATTTCCACACGGAGGAAAGTTGGCTTGCAGGGCTGGCTCTTTTCTGGTAATATGTGGACAACCTTCGGCCAAGGCAATAACAGGCCTCAGGCGGGGTCTGAATCCCGGTTCCCCTTCTCCTTCCTTAGTCCCTTTGTGCCTGCGTTCCCTTGCCCAAACAAATAAGATGACCAGCCAGAGAGGTCTTGCCTTTCTAGGAATTACATGAAAGAATCAAGGATTTAGCATGGAGCTCACCCCAAAGGGTACTGCTTAAACCACAGCAGTTAAACAGCGCTGGGCTGCGGTTCTTCCTCACTGGGAGCCCCACGGAGACGTCCAGCGGGCCGGGAGGAGGGCAATGGTGGGGCCCACGGCGCAGCTCAGGCCAGCGAAGGGCACTCCCTCGCAGTCAGGTTTGAGGCCCAGGGCCTGAAGGCCGCGCCCCCTCGGCGCTCGCTCCGCCCCAGGGCCGGGGCGGGGACTCTGTCCCAGGGAAACGGACGCGCAGCTGGTCCTGGGCGGGCGGCTCAGTGGGCAGGTTAGCACCGCGCGCCGAAGCTGGCCGCCAAGTAGCTGCGGGAGGGCCGGCGCCGCGCACGCGGCGGTCGCGGGAGGACGTGGGAGCCACCCCGGGGCGCGCGTGCGGAGAGGTGCCCTCGCCCACCCCGCGCTGGGCAGCGGCGCGCGGCGGGCGGCCAGCCCTGCGTCCCTGGGACGTGCCCGATGGCCGCCTCGGCGGTAGCTCAGAAAGAGCGAGACGTCCCGACCTTTCGCCGAATCGCGGGCGCCGGCCTGGAGGTGGCGGGCGCGCTGGGGCTGGAGCTGAGGAAGACGAGGAGGAGGCGGCGGCCGGAGAGCGCGGAGTTTCGCCCAGGACGCGCGGGTGCGCTTCCTAGGGGGCCGCCTGGAGCAGGTGCTGGGGCTCCCGGCGGAGAAATGGAGCCGGCATTTGGAGAGCGAGGACAACCGGCAGGTCTTGGGCGCGTTTTTGGAGAGCCCCAGCCCCGCCTGCCTCGTGTTCAGCGTCGCAGCCGCGGTGGCTCGCAGCCTCCCGGAAGGTAAGGAGCGACGGGCGAGGGGACCCGGGCTCGCCGCGCCCGGAGTAACGGATCCCCGGGCGGGGCAGGCCGCCGCGCCTCCCCGGGTCCCGCGGCGCGCGCACTCGGGCGCTGGAACAAACTTTCGCTGAAGTTGCCCCGGAGTCGGCAGAATGCCAAGCGCGCGCTGGTGCAGTGCAGCGGCGGCTGCATGCGGCTTTCTAGAAGGTCAGCCCTGGTGCCTCCTCGCCCCGGATAATGCCGGCGAGCAGAACTAATTTCAGCTTCCCGGGCGGTGGGCGCAGGGTGGGTTCCGTGCCAGGTGACTTCTGCGTCTCAGTCGCTCTTGGTCACTGTGGAGCCACATCCTTAAAAAATGTATTTGGCAGAACCCAAATTCCTTGTCACGTACTCTGCCTGTTAACCACACTTCATCAGTGTAAAAATACTTAGTCCTTAAAACGTGCGGGGGTAATATGCGCAACGTGTTTACCAGCCATTGTGGGGTCACGCCTTTATCCCTTCTTCCCCGCGTTCCTCTTTTATCCCACCCCCTTTTGAAAAAGTTGAGACTGTCGCCCCACTTGAAGGTTAACGTATAGCGTTGGCATTTAGCATTTTTAAAGTGTGAAGAGTTTGGAGCAAGGTTGCACAGTGTTCAGTGAATGTAAAGTGTTACTATCATGACTAGATGTTAGTAGCTGGTAAATAGAATCTCAGAGAAGAGAATAAACGAGCTTGCCTTCGGGTTTGGTGGCTTTTGAATTTGTTGTTTTGCTACTTTCCTAACTGTAACTAATTTTTTAAAATGTCGGTAGAGGAGGAGCTGGAACACTTAGCTCTAGCAGATGCCAGGTTTGTTTTCGATCTAGCCACCAGTAAGATCCAGCAACCCCTTCATGGAGGCTACATTGTGGACTTAAACTGCATTGTTCTTGTTTCAGATTCCAAGAGATGCAAGACAGAAACTTGTTTATATTGCCAAAATTACGAAAGCATTGAAGTAAATGATTTCTCCCAAACGGTTTTATTTGGAGAGTTACCACCTCGTCTCTTGGACATGTAACTGCTTTCCTAGAGGAGGTACTAGTCCATCTTTAATATTTGAATCTTTCATTTATCTCTGTGATACTTGGAATTCTCTGGGACAACTAAGTTTTTAAAAGAGAATTTAGAAAGCCAGTAATCTCTTTAGCCCATGGATGGAGTAGACAGCATTTGGACTGTTTCTGAAATCAGCTGATAATTAACTGAGGCTAATATTCAACAGTAGTAGTTTGTAGGACCATCTTTTTCCTCTTTCTAATAATAGATGTAAAAAAAAGCAGCTCAATTGAATCATACTTAGCTACAAGTTTTAAACTTCACATCAGAGTAGAGATAATTATACTTTGGAAAAGGTTTTAAAATTCAGTTTTTCAGATTCCTGTTGGTTTCTAAGTGTTACTCATGACAAATAATGGCAAAAAGTAATGGAACAAAATGTTAGAAATGGTTGCCTAAATGTCCTTTCTCCTCCTTAAATCAGAGAAATGTTCCTTAAACCAATGTTACTGGCTTCGATGTGCATTAAATCACCTGAGGATTTTGGTAAAGGCAGGCTGATTTAGTGGGTCTGGGCTGGGGCCGATATTCTGCATTTCTCACCTGATGTTGAGCTGTTTGTTCATGGACCAGCTTGAGGAAAAACTAAGTGACCATCTGATAGAACCAGAGCAGTGGTTTTCAAACTTTGATGAATGTTAGATCATGGGGAATTTTCTAATTTACCCATACCACACCTCAATCAACGTCAGGAGGTAGTTGTTTTAAGATCCACAGGTGATTTTCATGGGCCAGGGACAGTAGTTATAAAAGATCCCAGGTGATTTTCATGGGCCCCAAACTTTGGGGAACCACTGGGCGAGCAGCAGTAAATCAGATGTCAAAATGCAGTCTGCCAAGGTAGGAAGTTCGCCAATCTCTCACCTCTCTTCTATTCTGGTGTCCCTTTTCTGTTCTTTTGAAAGGAGGTATTTTCTTGCTGTCTCCGGCTCTCCCAACTTCAGTACCTTACCTCGGTTTCCTCCTTCTTGGAATTTATTGGTTTTGGCTGATTTCAGGAGACACTAAGAAAAAGTTTTCTCTGTTCAGCACCTGGGACAGTTCAAGAAATTTTTATCTGATCTGATTAAGGATTTCACGTTGAAATGTGAATGACTTTTGTCTTCAAATCAGACTGCGTCAGCTGGTCGGAAGGTCAAGGTTGCAGCCATCAGTGGTATTCTTGCTCTTTCAAGTTCTTTTGACCTTGCTCTGAATTTTCTCAGTCTCAATGCATATCACTCTGAATAAAGGTTTAAATGAAAGAGAGTAAGCTGTTATAAGTACATCTATGAAGGTATGAAACATTCAGAACCTCAAGAAGTTAAAGTGCTTTGGAAGATTCTAATTTAATTACTTGAGGACATGCTACTGGAAGAAAAGAAAGGATATTACACTTACCATGCCACTTGGGGTTTATTTATGGAAAAGGCTTAAATTCAATATGAGTAGGGCCTAAGGCATGGTGTAGATTTTTAGGTTAAAGGCTTCCAAGGCTTGTCTTTGCTTAGTATCCCTTACCACTCACAGAACTGGCTGATGAACAGCGGTTTACGATGAGGTGTGAGGTACTCCCAAACCTCTCTGTAGCCAAGATCTCTCCCAAGTTCCACACTTGGAGATCCACCTGCCTTCCTGCCAGGGCCTTCCCACTTGATGATTAATAGATACCTCAAACTGATGTCCCAAGTTGAACTGATCTTCCCCAACCTGCATTACTGCTATCCCAGAATGTAGATAGGAAGTCCATTCTTCTAGTCGCTCAAGCTGGGAGACCTCTGAGTCAGCCTTGTCTCGCACCTGGTAGCCTGCTGTCAGTAAATCAAGTTCCACCTTCAAAATATATCCAGAATGGTCTCCGTTCTCTCTCCATTGCTGCACTCTGATCCAGTTCACCATTTTTCACCTGTGTTTACTCCATCAGTCTCCTAACTGGTCTTCCTGCTTCTGTGTGTCTCCCATCTAGAACCTATCAGCAGTGAAATGGTCCTTGTTGAAACATGAGTCAGAACATGTCACTTATTGCTCAGCCCCTGCATCCCCCGTTTCACAACTACGAGGGGCTACCCAGGTGCTTAGAGAAGTCCAGACTTTGCCTTGTTGCTTCTGTGCATGGGCAGTATCAGAATCACCTGGAAACTTAGAACTGTAGATCTCAGCCCCCCTCCAGAGCTACCACATCAAGACCATCAGGTGTTTCTTATGCCTGTTAAGGATGAGGCTGGGTCCAAATCTCTGTCTACCCTCCTCCTCACCGCTCTAAACTCATTCACTTGCTAACTCATGGACCCTCGCTGATCTTCGGTGGTTTCAGCACACCGCCGGGCCTTTGCTCTTGCTATTTCTTTATCATTCCAGAATCCACTCCGTCACCTTTTTATGTTCTTTAAGTCCTTTTGCTCAAATATCTCTTTTCAATGAAGTCTGCCTCATGGAGAGCAGGAGTCTTTGCAGGGCGGGGAATTAGGGTCAGGCAAGTGAGGCACCTACTCAAGAGAAAATTCACCGAGGCGGGGGAAAGGAACGAAAACAACTCAGTAATCAAGATAAATATTTAATGTAATATTTAGAATCCAAATAATGCAACTCCCCCTAACACTTTACATAAAATAGGATCACTGATAATGCCATGCCAAGTCGTATTGAAGTATGAGCCAAGAAAAAGTAGGTAATACTGATACTGTCTTTATTGAAAAATGTTGATATTTACTCATTGTGAGTTTCTTGCCTTAATTTTTATTTAAAAATATTTTAAAGTATTCATCTTGATTATCGAGGTTTTGGTGCCTTGGGTGTCTCTATTGTTCCCAAGTGAGTGCCTTATTTGTCCGAGCCCTGAATCTTTGTTAGCTCACTGCTGTGTCCACACCAAGATATTGCCTGACAGAGTAGGAGCTCAGTAAATACTTGAAGGTTAAATAAGGGCTAACTGATACCTGGTCCTACAAGGGACAAATTAGTGAAGCTTCAAGATATTTAGAGAAAAAGCATTTGTTGTATAATCTCTTCTATCTCTATTTGAATTTTTTGACATTTATGTGCAAAGGACACTTTGGAATTTTGTGCTAATAAGCTCACAGTGGTTATTTGTTCAGTTAATCAATGTTTATCGTTACCTGTTTGATGCTACTGAGTGGACACACCAGGCAATTAGTGATGCAGTTTCTGCCCTCAGAAAGCGTGTATTCGAATTAGGGAAGCAGGCGGCTAAGCCAACAGTGATAGGGCGTGTTTGCCAAAGAGGTCTTAGTAGCATGCTGTCGGAGCCTACTGGCATCGTCGCACATCTGGAAGGACCGCAGGGAAGGTAGGAAGTCTTGAATAGGATGATCATAGGTCTCGGTTTGCCTGGGGCTTTTCTGGTTTGTACCTGTTACAGATGAGTTAACATCTAATAATTTTAGTGTTCTTTTGACTGTCAAAAGCATCCACAGTTGTATGGTAACTCATTTGGTTCCCGTAGTGTTAAAGGACCAGGAGGAGATAGCAAGATGTAGGAAATAGAGGTAGGGTATTCCCACCAGAGGGAGAAGCACTGTTTTAAAAAACAAGTTAACCAATGTAACTGGATTGGGAAACCAGAGCTGGAGGGTGGTGAGAAATAAGGCTGGAGAGGCTGATGAGGAAATAAACAGCCATGTAACTTTTTTCAGACGGTTGCCTGCAAAGACAATTGCCATACCCAAATCTTTGTATTTATTGGAAGATGGTTGTGGTAACGCATGTTCTATGAAGGTGTTTTTTTTGTTTTTTGTGTGTTTTTAATCAGGACAGGCTTTATTTGGAAGTTTCAGCCAAATGAAATGTCAGTGGTCATTTATGACTTTCATTTCGATTCACTTCTCACTTTCCGGGTGACTTGTACATTAACAAGAAACACATTAAGTGCAAGGATTGGTGAATTGGTGACTCAGTTCAAAAGTAAGGGAGAGGCTGTTAATGAGGCAGTGATTGGATCGAAAGCTATTGAGGGAATTGTTTAGCGTTGGGGTTCTTAAGTGGGACAGATTAAGGAAGGGATGGCCAGGTGAACTCAAGGCGGGAAAGTCATTTGTGACTTTGTATTTTTTTTCTCATTTAAAAGATGAAATACACTCTCATGTTCAACGTTGAATAATCTTTGGAGTCTGACTCAGATAGTCACTGATTAACGGTAATTCATGCTGATGTGCTGGGGCCTTGCAAGCTTTTCTCTCCAGCTTCAGTCTCTCTTCTGAACTCCAAGCTTAGACATCCACCTTCTGGCCTTCCACACGTGGCCACTTGATGCATCATGACATCTCAAGTCTGACATGTCCAAATTGAACTCTTGATCTGCCGTTCAATGTCTCCTTACGTTATTATTAGTAACTGTATTATATAATTATATTTAGCAAAAGTATTTTAGACGTCATATAGTTATTGCTTTTATTATGTATTATATTGAAAGAAACCATAACTGTGAATGCTCAACAAGCCAGAAAAGTGTGATTTGGTTCTTGTTGTCAGTGTCTGAGCCTATATCCTTGGACATCCCAATTTAAGAAGTCTGGGAGAGGCCCAAGTCTCTGTGTTTTGACAATGTTTCCTAAGTAATAGTTTCTACTGATTTAAGAAGCATTGTAAAAAGAAACTCCCAGTTTAAAAAAGGTTAAAAGAAAATTGGTAAGAGAACCACAGCAAAGGCCCTATAATTTTTTTTTACCTATAGTTATAGATATCCTTAGTAAACATCTCCAAGATCTTTTGGTTCACAGAAAAGTTTGGGTTTTGGGGGTTTTTTGTTTGTTTGATAATTAAAGCATTTTTTTAATTTAAAAATTTTTTTTTCAATTACAGAGGACATTCAATATTATATTAGTTTCAGGTGTAGAGCATAGTGGTTAGACACTTACATAACTTAATAAGTGATCTTCCCAACAAGTCTAGTACCTCCTGCCCCCTTGCATATATCTGTCCAGTACCCCTGGTACTATACATAGTTATTACTGTATTATTGACTATATTCCCTATGCTGTATTTACATCCCCATGACTATTTTGTAACTGCCCATTTGTACTTCTTAATCCTTTCATCGTCCCACCTGGCAACCATCAGTTTGTTCTCTGTATGTATCTATGAGTTTATTTCTGATTTGTTTGTTCATCGATTTTTTTTTTTTTTGATTCTACGTATAGGTGAAATCATACAGTATTTGTCTTTGACTTATTTCATTTAGTATAATACCATTTGGGTCCGCCCATGTTGCACATGGTAAGATTTCATTCTTATTTATGGCTGAGTATGGATGTACCACATCTTTATCCAGTCGTCTATTGATGGACACTTAGGTTGCTTCTATATCTTGGCTATTGTAAATAATGCTGCAGTGAACAATAGGGATGCATATATCTTTTCAAATTAGTGTTTTGGATTTCTTTGGATAAATACTCAGAAATGGGATTGCTGGGTCATATGGTAGTTTTATTTTTAATATTCTGAAGAACCTCCATACTGTTTTCCATAGTGGCTGTACCAATTTGCAATTCCATCAAGAGTGTATGAGGGTTTACTTTTTCAACATCCTCACCAATACTTGTTGTTCGTTGAGTTTTTGATGATAGCCATTCTGACAGGTGTGAGAGGTTATATCTAATTGTGGTTTTAATCTGCATTTCTCTGATGATTAGTGATGTTGAACATCTATTTATATGTCTGTTGGCCATCTGCATGTCTTCTTTGGAGAAATGTCTATTCAGGTCCTCTGCCCATTTTTTTAATGGAATTATTTCTCTTTTTGGTATTAAGTTACAGGAGTTCCTTATATATATTGGATATTAACCCCTTACTGGATGTGTCATTGGCAAATATCTCCTGTTTAGCAGGTTGTCTTTTCATTTTTTGATGGTTTCCTTTGTTATGCAAAACTTTTTTAGTTTGATGTCGTCCCATTTATTTGTTTTTCTTTTGTTTCTCTTGCCCAAGGGACATATCCAAAAAAAATATTACTAAGAGTAATATCAGAATTTACTGCTTATGTTTTCTTCTAGGAGTTTTATGTTTTACATGTAAGTCTTTAATTCATTTTGAGTTTATTCTTGTATGTGGTGTAAGAAAGTGGTCCAGTTCCGTTTTTCTGCATGTATCTGTGTAGTTTTCCCAGTGCCATTTATTGAATAGATTGTCTTTACCCCATTGAATAATCTTGCCCCTTTTTTCATAGATTTATTGACCATGTAGATGTGGGTTTATCTCTTTATTCTGTTTCATTGGTCTGTGTGTCTGTTTTTATTTTAGTACTATGCTTTTTTGGATGCTGTAGCCTTGTAGTATAATTTGATAGCAGGTAGCATGATACCTTTAATTTTGTTCTTGTTTTTCTGAGGGTTGCTGTTGCTATTTGGAGTATATTATGGTTCCATATAAATTTGAGGAATATTTGTTCTAGTGTTGTGAAAAATGCCATTGATATTTTGATATGGATTGCATTGAATGTATAGATTGCTTTGAGTAGTATTTTTAACAATGTTGAGTCTTCCTATCATTAACATGGTATATGCTTACATTTATTACTATCTTTTTAAATTTCTTCATTATCTTATAATTTTCTGAGTACAGGTCTTTACCTCATTGGTTAAATTTATTCCTAGGTATTTTATTCCTTTTTTCATGCAATTATGAATGAAATTGTTTTATTAATTTCTCTGATCGTCATTATTGGTGTATAAAAATGCCACTGATTTCTAAATATTAATTTTGTATCCTGCTACTTTACTGAATTCATTTACCAGTTCTAATAGTTTTTGGTGGACTCATCAGAGTTCTCTTAGTTGTCACTTCTTTCATTTATCATTTTATTTCTGTGGGTCTTCTTGATGAGTCTGGTTAAAGGTTTATCAGTTTGGTTTATCTTTTCAAAGAACTAGCTCTTGGTTTCATTGACCTTTTGTATTGTCTTTTTAGATTCCAATTTATTTCCTTTCTGATTTTTATTGTTTCCTTCTAATCACTTTAGGCTTTGTTTGTTCTTCTTTTTTCTAGTTTCTTTATGTGTAAGGTTAGATTGTTTGAGATTTTTGTTTGTTTCTTGAATTAGGCCTGTTTTGCTATGACTTTCCCTCTTAGAACTGCTTTGGCTGTGTCCCACAGATTTTTGAAGTCATGTTTTTATTATTTGTCTTAAGGTATCCTTCAGTTTCTTCCTTGATCTCATTGTTAAACTATTCATTGTTTAGTATCATGCTATTTAAGCTCTATGTGCTTTTCAGTTTTTTTTTTCTTGTAGTTAATTTCTAGTATCATACCATTACGATAGGAGAAGATGCTTGGTATGTTTTCAAGTCTCCTTAAATTTACTGAGACTTGTTTTGTGGCCTAATACATGGTGTATCCTAGAAAATGTTCTATCTGCTCTAGCAGCCCTCCATCTCACTCAAACAGAATGTCTGCTGATTTTCACAGCCATATGCAGTGGGGACTTCTCTTCCTAGCATTAATTGTTCAGGGTGGGGAGCCCAGTGGGGTAGAACCCCTTGCTTCTCAGTGAGGTCCACAGCCAAGATATCCCTCCCAGTTCTTAACTTCCAAATGTGGGTGCAGGACCAGCCATTTCACATCTATTCTCCTCCTACCAGTCTCGATGTGGCTTCCTTATACCCTTAGTTTTAGGACTTTTGTTCAGCTAGTCTTCAGGTAGTTCTTAAGGGTGATTGTTATATAATTTGGTTGTAACTTTGTTGTAGTCATGGGAGGAGGTGAGCATAGCATTTATCTGCTCTTCCATCTTACTGGAAGTTGGGTTTTTCCGTATAAATCACAGAAACTTGACAAAAAACATTCCCAACTGAAACAAGACAAAACCCCAAATTAATTGAATTACTTTGTATGTAGTTTAACAAGATTTATTATAATTAAAAAGCACATCCTAGGTCTGTTTGTTTTAAATGTTTATAGAGATCCTTTAGCTGTGTAGAGCATGTAGGTTAGAACTTCAGAACAGTTTTATCTACAGCTTGTGACACAAATATTTAATTTTAAAAGAAGTTGGCCTTGTCACCGAATAGTATACAGCGAAAGTTTAAAACAGTACCCCGTGAATTAGAAATGTTGAATAACCAGAATTTTCCTCACATCCGACTTTTAGAAACAGCTGTCGATATTGAGAATTTGATATAGAAAGCAGTTTTCCAGTGGGTCACGTCATGTCCAGCCCGACAAGCCGTAATTCCTCAGTATGGCTTCCAAAGTTCTTCATGAACCACCCTGCCTTTCTCAGCCATTCATTTAGCGGCGCTGGCTCTAATTCCAGGCAGGCCAAACTAGCAGTTTCCCAGAAGCACTGTACTTCTGGAACCTTCAATGATTTTATATATCAGTGTTCAGTTTTCTGGAATGCCTGCCCTGATTTTTTCATCTTAAAGATTTCAAACAGGTAGTAACTTTTCTGACAAGTCTTTGCTAAATACTCCTCTCTCCCAGAACTAGGTGTTTCTCCTGTGATTCCACATGATTACATCTTGAATGTGCCTGTAATTATGGCAGTTCTTATATCAAGGGACCTAACCCACTAAGCTTATGGGAGGTGGAGACTATTTTTTACTAATCTCTGTATTCCTAGCTTAACACGTAAGTGGGTGCTAAGCAGGAACAGTGTAATAATAAAACAATTCAGAAAGATTCGTTTCAACACCATTAGAAAACCAGAGTGAATTTTCAGTTTGTTTTTAATTGACTACGAGATTGTGTTATCAAATAAACTTTAAAATGGTGGAATAACTATTCTCTGAGCATTTTAGCTAATGGATATTTTATAGCATAATGCTAATAAACTGGACAGATTATATCAAAAACCGAAAAATGTTTAAAATTAGTATATATTGAAAAGAGTGAGGAAGCAAGAAGAGACCAATTTTGTTATCTCAACAAACTGTTATTAATTACTTAAGGAATAAAAAAAATTAGGGTTCTAGGAATACAAAAAATTAGGTTTTCATATATATAGTCTCATTGATATACCCAATTTAATGGTAGAAGGAGTCCCCCAAAGCACCATGTGATTCAAAAACATCTTTCTGAATATCAAACTTTATTCACCAGGATGCCACCCAGGGCTTGAGAAGATAAATTTACTCTTGCCTTCATGTAATTCAAAAAGATTTTGTTCATTAATATACCGGTCAATGTGCTCAGCTTGCATTAAGAAAGCAGTTTACTTAACACAATTTTGCTTTTGCAGTGTTTGAGTTATTGAGAACCTCCACAAATGTTTGATAAATAGATAAATGAATGAAGAAGCAATAAATTATTTCCTCTTTGAAAAAATTAATCTCATTAACTCTAAATGGGTCACTGATTTTTGTCTTTGTATATTTGACATCATAGGAATACATTTATGAAATTTAGTGGTTTTGTTGCCAATTTTGTTTGACAAGAAAATCTTTGAAGGAACACATTGTCTGTAAATTAACTGCTTTTAAAATTGTTTCCCTTTCTAGATTTTAGTACCAATTCTTTCTAACAGGAACAACCATAAATCCTGGTCCTGTTTTATTTCACAAGACATGGAACGTCATATAGAAGTCATGAAAAGTAAAATCCATATATTTAGGGGTAAAATGTTGAGAAGAACTCTTCTACCAATTCCCACTATTGCAGGAAAAATTGACCTGGACCAGAAATATCCAGAGACCAAGTACGTAATGATACAGTATATAAAGGATATTAAAATAGAAAAGCCAGCATACCCATTTAATATCACAACCTCAGCAAACTGTTGGCAAAATAGAATTATTGTAACTACTTTATATTTTTTAAATAACATGCTGAAACACCATGTGTATGATTTACTTTTCATAGTATACTTTTTAAAAGCAGAGTACAAAAAACAAGCTGTAACAATTGCCATGATATCACTGATATTCTTTTAGTAAAATGGTTTTGAAGATGATTATTCTGTTTAACAGTGTTTTTTTAATGTTAGAGATATACCAGTGACAATGTCACAACTCAAGTTGAGGCTATAAATATAATGGATCTGATTTCGAAGTATTTATATTTAGAAAACTAGTTTATGGATACATAAAATACTTATTAAAAGCCAAGTCCTATTTTTATTTGGATGAAATGATTTATTTTTGAATTATTTTATCAATCCTTTCAATGTACGTAGACTAGAGCCGAATGAAAGGACAGTACTCCATGCAATTGAGTCAGTGTTATTAAATGTGTCACATTCAAATCAAGAAATTGTAGAGA